>JAAEAF010006783.1:0-65383 GCA_011037195.1 Triatoma infestans
TTAATCAAATAATGGCTGCTTATTTTGTGACTGCCATTAATATTTCTTTAATAAAACAAAAAATAAGTATATAATATTAAAAAAAAAATAAAATGATAATATTATGATTACTATTAATTACTAAATAATTATTTTTGTTTTTTATGAAATAAGCTTTGTAAAATATTATTATATATATTATTTACGTATATATAAATATATTTATTATATAGTATTTATTCTTACTGTGTGTTTCAAAGTATTTATTTTTATAAAAAAGAAAAACCTTTCATTAAAAAAAAAAAATTGCTGCGTTGTTATCGAATTTTTTGGTAAAATATGTTTTTTTGCTTTCCAAAATTTTTCATGCCTCAGTTTTGTTAATTAATAAAAAAAAAACTGATGGAGTTATTGATTGTATTTTTACCATGCGGTTATAAAGTTTTTCAAAAAGTATAATTTTTTTTTTTTTTTTATTAGCATTTTGCTCTCCCAAAACTTGTGACTCAATAAAAGGGCTTTCTTATCAGAAAGATTCCCTAAGTTAGATCCTGGGCTAATGACAAGCATTATTGTCTCCACCGGTGTAAAAGCCAGGTATTTAATATCCAGATTACTCACTTTAAATAAGCCTACTATAAAACTATGTATTACACAAAATTCCGTTTATAATGAACTTATTGATCTAAAGTGAAAGGTTTTTTTTGTTGCGTGCATTGAAAATATCCTAATTAATTTAAATCACAATTTTTAATATTTAAAGGGATTGATCCCGCTTATCATATTAACTAATGAAGCAACATCATTTTTAAGGAATAACTTCTGATAAAGGAAGGACCAACTGATATTTGGAAACTTGCGATGGGCATAACTAAATCTGTTTCTATTTGAAATTTAAGGGTAGGCATGGATATTCTGCTACTTTATTTCAATCTTAGAAATTTAAGATTCTCAACTTATTTTAATTGAATATACATACACACATTTTGAATTCTCCTGAATTAGATTTTTTTATATAGAATTTGATTTGTGTGTATTTGTAAATACATACTTAATAACAAAATTCAAAAGCTGAAAACTCGCAAGAAATCCATACTTCCTCTGAATATTGCCCTCCCCCCCGCAATGCTGAGGAAAACAGAAAGTTAAAAAAAAACACCGAGTATGATGAAAATTGAGAAAATGTAAAAACAATGTGAATAATAATGATCTTATTTTCAACAAACTACCAATAAAATACTGTGGATGAAGGCGAACTGCATCATCTCTATCTATTCGTCATCATATTAATAAATCACAAAAAATCAGCTCATAGGCCAATTAAATCTAAGATTACAAGTCCACGCTTCTAAACAGAAATTACGGTGGAAATAAGAATTGTGGGTTCCAATAAGAATTTTTTTTTTGTGTGAGCTTTAAGCTTCCACTGTTTTCATAATTATTAGGCATCAATTGATATCAAGAAATCATGACGTAATGTTTGTTGTTTTAAATAATTTATAGCAGGAGATTTGAGAATGTCATAACTGAATTAGAAAAGCCTGAAAAGAAATAATGTATATATACAGAAATTTAATGAAATAAAATGAAATTTTATTGAAGGATGAAGAATGTTTAGCAGAAAATGATAAAGGAAAATATTTTTTCTGCATTTGAATTTGCTGGGCGTACGAAATTGAATGGTCACAAAAATTGTGTAGTCCACTTTATCCCTGGAAGAAATCTCATTGTTTCTTTTATAAAGACATTAATGGATAAATTATTATTAATTACTTTCAATTAGTAAGCTTTTTGAAAGTACCGCGTTTTAAGCCGAATATTGTCATGATAAGAGGTAACCGTGAAGTAACCTTCTCAAAGTACACATTCCTTGTTAGAAGCAAAACAGCAAGAAGAATGTTATTATCGGACGTACAGTATATTTAAAATGGTTGCAAATGTATCAGTCAAGTACAAAAGTTCATTACCAGATTTAGTGAATAATCTGTGCACGAATTGAGACTATTGGAACAATATAAGTGATATAAAACAAAAACATGGTATTATCTGATGCACTTGTTTTAAAACATTTACATATCGCCCTTGTAGTTGCCTTATATTGGATTATTTCAATGGCAACTGTTTTTGTTAATAAAAGCTTACTGAGTAGTAAGAGCATAGATTTGGATGCTCCGTTTTTTGTGGTGTGGTTTCAGTGTTTGGTGTCAGTTTGTGTTTGTCTATCCATGAAAGCAATGTCTAAATTACGACCTAAAGTCTTCAGTTTTCCTGAAGGTTCCCCATTTACTTTGCATTCTATAAAACTTGTTTTACCAGTTACCTTATTTTTTGATGGAATGGTTATCTTTAATACGTTATGTCTGAAGTTTGCTGACGTTACATACTACTATATAGGTAGATCACTTACTACTGTTTTCAATGTGACGTTAACATTTTACATTTTAAAAGAAGAAATATCTTATAATGCATTTATTTGTTGTATTATAATAGTGGTAGGTTTTTTTATGGGAATCGATCAAGAAAGTGTAGCTGGAACTTTGTCAATTAAAGGAGCTATAAGTGGTGTACTAGCATCATTTTCACTTTCTTTATACTCCATTTATAATAAAAAGGTATTACCGTCTCTAGGAAATCACATATGGCTTTTGGCATTCTATAACAATGCCTATTCATGTATTTTATTACTTCCAATGATGTTATTCAATGGTGAATTTGAACGTGTATGGAATTATGATAAATTATTTTCATCAGATTTTTGGATCTTAATGATTTTTGGTGGAATTTGCGGATTTTCAATAGGATATGTAACATCT
Source organism: Triatoma infestans (assembly GCA_011037195.1). Classification (NCBI taxonomy): domain Eukaryota; kingdom Metazoa; phylum Arthropoda; class Insecta; order Hemiptera; family Reduviidae; genus Triatoma; species Triatoma infestans. The sequence goes on from JAAEAF010006783.1 coordinate 2,793, forward strand.
TTACAAATACAGGTTACCTCCCCATTAACACATAACGTGTCTGGTACAGCAAAAGCTTGTGTACAAACAATTATTGCTGCATTTTGGTACGATGAAATCAAATCGTTATTGTGGTGGCTATCCAATATGATTGTGCTTTTTGGCAGTGGTGCTTATACAGCTGTAAAACAAAAGGAATTACAGCAGATGTACATGTATCAGAAACCAGGGTAATACAGGTTTCTTTGAAACAGTGCCAAATTTTGGAAATGTTAAGAGATCAACGACTCAATAAAGGTAGGCTCGTTTTATAATGCTTTTTATAAGTAGCATCACAATAATTAGAGCCCTACTATGAACATAAAAGTTTATAACTTCTGAATTAGTTGTTCTTGATCAGTAAAAGAATTTGCTTATTATTTTTAAAAATTTGTTAAAGGTTTCAACAAAAAGTTCTGATTTATCTCAGGACCATTTATTTTTTAATCTCAACATTAATTTTCACCCTACTAGCTTTTTTGGATATTTTTTGCATCAGTGGAAAAGGAATATAGATTCATGAAGGGTAATTGTATTTTTATAATCTTGAAGATTGACTGAGATGTTTTATCACACTGACAATTATAGCAATTAAATTTTTAATTGATCTCTTGCTAAATAAATGAGAGATTTGATTATATTTTCCTGAAAGAAATTGTTTCTTGCTTGAAGTTACCATATAAGCTTCTGGTAGAGCAGAGTACTTAGAAAAGTTTTCTAAAGATAGCTTACTTGAAGTAGAAGAATTTATATTTATTGTTTTGCACAAAATATATTTGGAGAATTCGAGAGGAGGTCAACATAACTTATTATTTAATTTGTAATTTTGTATAATAAAGAATGAAAATACACATCAGATATATTTTTGTTTTTTTATTTAACATTATCCCAGGAAATGCTTATTTCCTCGAGGATTTGTTTCAGTTAATCATAATACTGGGTATCTTTTGAGTTTCCGGGTTGAGACCGTGTCAGCGGTTTGCTAGAAACCGACGTTTTGCCCATACAGTAACTACTCTGAAGAGGTTCATTGCAATATGGGCGAAACGTCGGTTTTTAGCAAACCAACGCGGTCTTAACTCTGAAACTAAAGTGTTTTTCAAAATACTGTAGTTTCTGATGTGCAGGTAATGTTTAAAGTATCTAGTTTTGTCTTAGGCCGCGACGGTGGCGTAGGCTTGGTAGCCAACCCCCCACAGCATCTATCTATCTAGTTTTATCCTAATGTCTCTTAACTCTGAGGAATGGAAAAGCACAACTAAAGAAATTATGACATTGGTGTTTGGGTCTATGTTGCTAAGCAAGTTTAAAACTTCCGGCATTTATCACGTGGTGTAATTCTTTACGTTTATTTTAGTTTTATGATTAAAAGTCCAAATAGTTAGTTGTAATTTAATTCGTCTATATTCTTCTGCTTAGTGTATTTATAAAGAGTCGTTAAATTATCTGTTTATAATATTTCAATAAGACGTTCTTTTGTAGCAACAATATCTCTTAAACATGCCTTAATGGGACATCTTGTTATAAAATGTAATATCACCTCAGCCTCACTCATATTAGAGTGCACACTCTAATATATCAGTGTTACTGATATATTAGATTGGGAATCCATGGTTTGTAATTTAAATCTAATAATTATGCTTTCATTTTGAATATAGTTCTAATAAAATCTATTTTAAAATTATCATTGATATAGAGATAATTAATTGGAAGTAATTCTTTATATAGCTAATGCTACCGCAAGGTCCTGCCGTTTCTATTAATTCATTTATATGGCAACTTTAGATTTAACATTTGTATACTGCATCTGTCAACTGAACTAAAGGTCGTTATTATCTACATTGGCGGTCAAACCAACACAAATTTATGCCTAATTTCCTTTCTTTTATTAACCTCATCCGCACAGTTTACTACCAAGTCCCTAATAAAATTTAAATCTATATTCGATTCCTTAAAATTAGTTATAAGTTTATTTTGATAATTCTTGGAATCATTCTTTGTCGATCTAATAATAAGTAATAATGGAATTGTTTTGTCTACAATTGATTATTTTTGCAATATTATAGATAATACTGTAGGCATGTGATCTGAGAAATTCTCAGCAAAAACTTTTTATGATGTCCAGTATCTCAAAGTTGATCCAGAGGCAGGGATCGTTTGCTGCTGGAGGAGCCGTGGAGGACGTGCCCATCTGCGGTGACCTCTGAAACGTGTTCAAGGGAAAAGAGAGCTATGTAAGGCAGTATTATTATTTATTTAATTTTTTTTGTATCTACTATTTGTTTTCTTCTCCTGTCTGCTGCAACCCGTGTCAAAAGATCCATTTCTTCCACTAGTTGACTTATCATTACGGTAATTGACACTGGAGATTCACCTTGGCTACCTATAGGAACCCAGAAGGACGTATTGGAATTCTTATGCTAGACTCCTAGGGAAATAAAATGATTATCCAGTCAAAGTGCTTTTGGTGATATTATGGAATTGGAAAAGGAGGCTGGTATTCTTCATGAACACACTAAGTCTCATTGGACAAGAAATTATACATACCCTGTCCCTATTAGCTTTTCTATGCTGGCAGTAAAATTCTTGATCATGAAGTGTGAAGCAGATTTGTTTTTACTTCTTTGTTGCAATCAATCTTCAAGGCATACAATGACTCTTTGAATGTCTTAACTGAATGTGGTAATGCGCGATCTTGTCTGTAAGGCGGATATAGAAGAATTTCCCAGCTTAATTTTTCAGTAGTTTGATTGCGGCGGCGAGCTTTGCCCATAAATCCGGCCTTAAATGGTTTTAAAGCTTCTTTACTGAAGGCTCAGCTTCACATTGTGCCAGAAATTGTTTCAGATCATCCGTCATGTTTACACTTGAATCTTTTTCAAACATCATGTGTATGAATTTAATTTCTTATTTTGCAGAGAAGCCCCCCCCCCCCAAATAAGGCTTTCTTGACTTTTTTTTTTTTTAATAAAATGAACTTTTAGCCTTTTATTTTAGGTACCAGTAAATTTCTGATCTCTGTTAAATCATTAGATTTCAAAGTCTCGTTGCCACTGCTTAGAATTGTAATAGAGTTCTTTTAGAACAAAGTAAGGACTGAGTAAAGGCTTATAAGGGATAAAACTCAAAAGTTTTACAATCTGTATTAAAAAAAAAATCCTTATTTATTGATATAAATATACAGTAAATATATATATATCAGAATCAATTCATTTTTGTTGCTGTTGTTTTAAATAGATATCCACTTCAATATCTTCTCTTTGAATTTCTGTCACTGCTATCATCACGTTTCCTTTTGTAGCCTCGGTCATCTCTTGGCGGCCGATCATTTCGACTACCTTTTGGACGCCATGGCTCAATAATTGGTGGACGACTTATACCAATTTGAAATACTATAGTATATTCATCATCTTTTTCACTGTATCTGTGTGCAAAGTCAGCTTCACATTGTGCCAGAAATTGTTTCTGATCATCCGTCAAATCTTCCGTCATGTTTACACTTGAATCTTTTTCAAACGTCATGTGTATGAATTTAATTTTGGAGTTACAAGTAATGAATCAGAATCTGGAATATTGAAATTATATTAGCTATAAGTTAAAAAAAAAAACTTTAGAGTATAAGAATATAAAAGCTAAGAAACTTTAAAAAAAAAATGAAAATTGAAGATAAGATAAAATTTAAAATACTGGATAACATAAGTGTTTTTGCCTTGTGAAATCTTTAAGCATATTCCAAATTTAATACTGCAAAGTAACGTCTAGTGTCCTAATTATAGCTCTAGTAGTGGTAAAATTAAAACTAATCAGATATGTATACTTACAAGCTTCACTAATTACGGTTTCTAATATGAAAGCATAAAATCCATTTATGGATGCATATACCCTATCGTAGTGTGCAGTAGCTAACGGCTCGAAAACCCTAACAAAATACTATTTTTAGTTATTATTTCACGATTATTGTTTAAATTGTTTATAAATATTAAATATATACCAGCCGATTTGTCTTGAACACCTAGAGCAAGAGCATGTTTTCCATGCATGCCCTGGAAACCACGAGTGATCAACTTGCCACCTCTAAAATAAAAAAAAAAAAGCGAATAGCTGATCAGTTGATAGCTGAATCTAATTAAATTAGAAATATTATTAACAGTGTACAGTGCTAGAGTACAGAAAAATAACAATAATTTCGCAAAACGACAAGAACTTAATTGTTCGGAATAAGCAAAAAAAACTGTTTAGACATGCTTTTACTTTTTATATAAAGTATATAAGCAGTTAACAAAACAAAATGCGGTATCTATACCTTAGATGTCGCTACGCAGGTACCACCTCTTGCTGTAATAATATTAAACTGGATTCCTAATGGATTTTTTAATGACTGAATTTCAACATTATCCAAACCAAACAACGACTGATTATGAACTCCCTCAGCGGATGGACTTTTAAAATTGATTAATGTTGAAGCAGGAGCAACATTAAATCCGCAATAACGACAAAGTAGAAAATCTTAAAATGAAAAAAATTAAGCAGTATTTATGTAATTAACGACATAATAAATAATTAGAACAAAAAAAAATATGTTCAATCTGATAACCTTATAGCCTCACCTGTTGAAGTGTTTACGGACTCCTCTTCGGCACTTTCTATTAAAGTTACACAAAATATCCAGAAACTAAATGTGTATAAATTTAAGCCAGTCATTAATCAGTAACATGAATTTCCTAGAAATAAGATGAAATAAACACTAAATAACAAACACCCACCAAACATATAATTGATCAACCAATCATATGACGTGACATAACCCTACTTCAACTGCTATCGAAGTTTCAATCCAACCGATCGTATCAATGAATCAGAAAAATCGAAACACAATTAGATTCATTACATATTCATAGCCCAGCTGGGCAGAAATTATTCGAAAAAAATTTAATTCAACAAAATTATTTCAAATATTGAAAAACAAAGAATCTGAAATAATATAGATATAGTTACATTTGGTCGTTGTTAATAAAACATGGAAAATTTTGGTTGGCTGGGGCCAAAGAAAAATACTTTTCAAATTTAAAAGTTTATTCTAAGGGTATCCTTCCACAGGATATATATGAAAAAGAGCTTCAATTGTATCTACTACTGCTTTTCCCTACTAATGGCAAGAAGAAATCATGCATGATATCGGGTTTAAACCGGAAATACACGTTTGGATATCCTCTGAATTAGAAAAGTTGGGTTTCAGAAATTGCTTCTAATGTGTGGTGTGCGAGTTCGGCCTAGCTGTAAAACAGAAAATCTCAGATAAACCGTACAGTAACTAAATCTGGCTTTCTCTCGGCACACGAAGGGGGATTACGAGATCTTTAAAATGATGAATAACATGGGGAGGGGGCGTTAGTCCATATTCCAAACCAGTTTTAGACCATTTAAAATATTCATGGTAACTATAGTAACAATTTTTTTTTTAACACAAACTTTGCGCAGTGGCAATATCGTAACCAATGAAGGTCTCCTGGGTTACGATTATTGCTAGTTGAAACTTTAGTAACAAATAGGAAATATATAAATACATACTTACGATTTAACTCAATGGTAGCGCGCTAGACCAGCATCACGGAGATCCCAGGTTCGAGTCCAGCCGTGCTACCCCTTAGATTTTCTCTTCCCAAAAGCCCTCTACAGCTCACTGTCCGGTGATGGGCAGTGTGTCCATAAAGGTGCGAATGCACGGACATTGTTATTTGGTCAGTCCACTGACGAGACCACGGCCAGTTCATTGACCAGGTGTTTACACGAGAGAAGTAACACGAGTAATATGTCAGTATTTTCACTGACAAATGCGTCAGTAAATACTGCCCTCTGTTTCAAGCGCAGACAGACAAGCAGTGCCAGTGGTGTTTTTACTTTTAGACGATGAAGAGACGAAAAGAAAGCAAAATGTGCCCGTGAAAAGATAGAGACTGGTATGGGTTCGTGAGTGGATTGCGAAAAGACAGAGAAGTGGAGTTTTCGGTAATCTACTCATGGAACTGAGAAGCGAAGGCCCGACAGTATACAAAAATTTTGTTCGGATGTCTGCTGCGGATTTAATTTGTTACTGTCACTACTGAATCCATTATCTGGAAGAAAGACACACTAATGCGTAAATCCATTTCTTCAGCGGAGAGACTGGCAATTACCCTTAGGTATTTGGCGACAGGTTTGTACAATGATAATTTACCAAGCTCTTAATTGTCGATTAGTTTTGCAATGTTTATTTACATATTCGTCTATTTACAGTGGACAGTTTCCACTCTTTAATGAAATTGTTCAGTGCGCCAGTGTGCACTATTTTTCAAATAATTTCGGAAGTGTGCATTACAATATATAGTAACCTGATGAATGAATATTTACAGGTACAAAGATGGGCATCTCACATTCTTTAATAAGCATGGCAATAGAATAAAGTATCTTTTGGTACAGTTGGAATCCATCCTATTAGTAGTTTCATGTATTAAATATCCTAATTTTTAACTCTTCCATTGATGAGAATTACCTATACAATCCCATACCCGATACTTAGAAATAAAGATAAAACAGAGACATTAAGAAGTATTTTATTCATTGTAAAAAAAAACATATAGATAGTTTGGTACAGATTACAGAAGTATCATAAGTGCAATTTTATTAATCTGGGTTTTATTAAGCATTCTAACTTTTATATACATATTATTCAGTGCAGAAATTGCGTAAAGAGTATGGGATACGAGAATAAAAAACCTTTCTTGCACAAGTAACCTACCTTAAAATAAAGATATCCAAAAATAAAAATAATAATTAATTTAGTTAATTATATCAGTTAATGAATATAAATGTTCTGCTATATTATTGGCTCCCTCACTGTCAGTATCACTATCTTCGTATTGAACCATTATTTGTTCAATTTCGTTCCTCAACCTTTTCTTCTTATTTTTACTTAACATCCTCAACTTATCGGCTACATTGTCACCAAAAACCTGCTTTGAATCAGTTGACTTTTGCATTGTTGCCATATTGAGGAGTTCTTTTATTTTTAATTTTTCCTCGCTCTCATTTTCACTGCGATTCTTCTTCCTCTTTAATGCATGTAACGGTTAAAAATTTGATGCATGTGAAGGTTGTGAATCTATTTCCAGGATTGAAATTTCCTGTAAGAAATAAATGATATTATTGAAATTAATATTATTTGTGTGAGTGTATACTAATAAGGTGTGAGTATATTTATATCACTATGACTTCAGACACCTACAAGCCATGAAACGTTACACTCTGAGGCCTTAGTCACAGAAAAATCTGAAAGGTTCAGAAAGAATTTTTAATTACAGGCTGTCACGGGAAAGATGTATTTCTGAGAACGAGTTTGGAATTATATCAGCTCGATTTAGAGTTTTGCGAAATCAAATTGAATTGAGTCCTGAAAAAACTACAACAATGGTTTTAACAATAAGTGCTCTGCATAATTTCTAGATGACTCATGCATCCACCAATAACTTCTATGCAACCAGTGCAGATTTTGATAAGTAAATGAAGGAGTTGTAACAGAAGCACGGTGGCGAAATGAAGAAAACTTCCTAAATGGAACATCTCTATTGCCACTTGCCACAATAGTTTAATGATAATAGCTACAACTCCAATGAGTGCAAGGTCACACGAGACATTTTCAAACATTATTTTATGACAGATGGGGAAGTACCTGGCAGTACAAACATCTGTAAAAAAGTGTAAATGCAATTAACCATCTCCTGCTCTTAGTAATTTATAATGCATTCACATTCTGTTATTACTAAATACATTATGAATGTAAAAACATTTTAAACAAATAAGGTATGTTCTTCTATAAAGTGAACAATTGAGAATTGTAATAAAAACCGAAAAATATATTTTATCTGTGAGAGTTTTTTGTTGACCTTGTTTATTTATAATTAACTTTTATTATTATGGTATAGGTCTGTTGGCTAAAGCGATTCTGTTTTACCATACGTTTCGACAACGATGTGCTAAAAACTTACATAAACGGCCAATCTGAAGCAATAAACAAATCCCTTAAAAGACATAAGAAAATAACATAACAGCCAAGGAAAGAGAATATACCAGAGACATTTTCCGTGGTAGCCTGCTTTTTTGTGGTCATCGACCGGTTTCGGGCTTCGCCCATCCTCAGGACGCGTTTGTCAGACAGTGTGTAAACAGAATGTATAAACTGAATTTGCTCTGTGCAAGTCTGTGCTATCACACTGTCTGACAATCGCATCCTGAGGATGGGCGAAGCCCGAAACCGGTCGATGACCACAAAATGAAGCAGGCTACCACGGAAAATGTCCCTTATGCTTTCCAGCTCTGCGGAACCAACCATCACAACAAAGAGAATATACACCAAAATTAAAGACAACACCCCATACAACAAACAAACCAATTTAGTATACGAACTCAACTGCAAAAACTGTACTAATTCATTGAAATTCTCGATATTTGAATTTTAACACCTTCCCCTAATCTCAAAAATTAGTGTTAATAAGTTAGAAATATCCATTGATTGGCATCAATTATTATACTTATAATCAATCAGTGCTTATATATCAACTTATAAATCAATTATACATATTCATTGAACACTCAATATTTGAATTTTAACTCCTTCCCCTAAAATCAAAAATTAGAGTAAATAAGTTAGAAATATCTATTGATTGTCATTAATAATTATAGTTATATATCAATTAAAGTATACCGCAGGAACTGTCTTTATATTGATCTAGAACTGAGTGCCAGAGGCATGGTTTCAACTCGCACTCACTAATTAAAACGTGCATTTCATCGCTTATCCATACTGAGTCTTTTTCTTTGGTCTTTTTCAAGACATTTATCAACATTACTTTCCTTTTATCTTCAGAGGAATAAAATATAAGTCACACACTGTGAAGGCAATCAAGATGTCTGACCTATCACAGTGAAGTAACTACCAAAACACTGACGGATGTGCTCATCAGTGATTTCTCTGACGCTCCCTCGTGGTCAGCGAGAAATGACAATGAAACGAAAGAATACTGTCCGGAGGCCGGCAGTGCACTGAGAAGGCTCAGGTGCAAATGTCCGTAGATGTTGACGCGCCTTAAATTAAAAAAAAAAAAAAAATTGAAACGGTACCGTCATTATGTTAGTTGCAACATGCGTAGAATATGTTCTTCAATCCTACCCCAACCCCAACCCCAACCCCCATAGTGCTGAGGAATTTATGAATTTATGTTATATGGGGTTAGTTCAATGTTATTGATGCTCTTTTCTGAGCTACAGTATAATCACTTGTACTACTTGCCTAGGCAGTGCCTCTACCAGCTTTATATTTATGTTAGGGTAAAATTTGAAATTTAAAGAAAGCTTGTCATTTAGTCAATAATTGTATTAACAAAAAAAATGTATAAATGTATATAATATTACTTGATAGCTCAAGAAACCAGTAAATCATTAGGTAATGTTTGCAGAAGCTGGGACCCAGGCATAAGTCCAATGCGCTACCACTGAACTAATCTCGCCTTATCTTATCAGTTTTGTACACTCCTAAATTCACTTTTATGGATTTTAAATTGAGCAAATTATCTTCGGCCTTATCTTTTTAATTGATATTTTTATTTATATCTGTGAGTTGAACATGGATGTCGTTATTTGCTAATTAAACGTTCTAATATAATGTGAATCATTCCCAATTTCTTGCAATTTCTGGAACTAGTGAATGTGACTTCATTATTAAAACGACCTCCTATAATACAAAGGTTCCAACATTAATATAGAGTAAGTAATAAAATTTAATTGAATAATTACTAAGAGGAAGGGATTAGCTCAATGGTAGTGCGCTAGAGCCCCCACGCGGAGGTCCCGGGTTCGAGTGCACAGTGCTGTCTTTAGATTTTCTCTAAGTAAGAACCTCTGCAGCTCAAGGTTTGGGGGCCGGCAGTGTCCTGAGAAGGGTCCGGGTACATTGACTATAGATGTTGAAGCGGCTTAAATTAAAATATAGTAATAATTACAAAGTTTTTTTCTCTATCTCTTCTTTGTTTTTTTTTTTAAGACCATAAACATCTATGGTCATTGGCGCCCTGAGCCTTCTCAAGAGTACTGCCAGCCTCCGGACAGTGTTCTCTCGTTAGAGACACACTGTTAATCACAGAACAGTAAGCTGTAGATGCTCCTAACTTCTTTTCGGATTTAGAAGTTTCTTAGAGTAGTTCTCGAGAGTAAATTAAATTGGTCGGAACATGTTAATACTGCACCAAATGATATTTATTTCTTTTTGGCAATATCGAAGAATTGTATGTAAAAATACTCCCAAGATGAAGTTTTGGATTAATGGATTGGTTAAAAAAACCTAGGTTGTTATGCATCTGTGGTGTGATGGCGTCGCATTTAGATAAGATCCGCTGGACTACTGCTTGAGGATATTCAACGCTTGGCTTGTCTAGTGTAGGTTATCCCAGCGCTTTTTGTGGAGGTGAAAAACCTGGCAATAAAGCCTGTTATAAAATTAAACAGATAGGTTTTCGGCAGGGTAAGCGATATGGTAATTCTGTCATTCATTCGCGAGATGCTTTTAAAGGTCCCTATTACAGGTTTTCCTTCCGATAGAATGTTGAAGAATTAGTTTTCGATCATTCTTACAGTATCAGGCTATCTTCTAGAGATGATTGGTTAAGATGTTGGTCCGTCTGGTATGATACCTGATACGGACAGTTTCAGAATGGATGGTAGATCTGGAAATGCTTTGAGAGGAAATCACTTGGCAGTGAATGGACGACTGTTTTTCCAGGCTGAGTTTATGCTATTCGTTGTATTTTGGATAACAGGGTACGTAACACTAACTTAAAAGGTATTTGTATCTGCTCAGACAGTCAAGCTGTGTTTGAAGGCGGTGAGTTCATGTGTCTTCACTATAAGGATTACTAGAATGTTCTAAAAGACTGGAAAAGCTTTCTTCTTTGAAGGATGTGCTTCTAGTATGGGTATCAGAGTCATATGGAAATTTTGGGCATGAGAAGGTGGATAGTTTGCCAATTTAGTCACCTCTCGCCCTTCTTTCTCTTTGATTGGTCCCGAGCCCAGTGTTGGTTTGCCTTCAGGCACGTTTGTCAAGCTTCCAGTCATGGATAGCTTCAGCTATTTCTATGGATGAGGACAGTGGGTTCTCGACAGTTTACGATGCTCATTGAGGATCCAGATAGGGCTATTAGTGAGATGTTAATGTAACTTTCATGGACCTCTTTCTCTTTGGTGATCCCTTAGTGGGCTATGTTTTAAGAAGACAACCTCTACGTAATGGCGCTCAAGCCAGACCCTTTTTTTAGAGTCTGTGAGACCCTGAGGTGGCTTGGGTTGTGAGGAAATTAGGTTCAGGACCTTTGGTCGGAACAGGATGACTGTGGAAGAGCGTAGGCTTTTTCCCTTTAAGGTTATTGTCCGATTTGTTCGGACTGCGGTGAATGTTAGATGGGTTAGACCCGGATCTGGATTTAGTTGCTTTTCTTTAAAGTAGCATATGGACCCAGTGGAGCTTTGGATATTTCTGGGTTTGGTCTTTCACCACAGACGTATAATAATAATAATAAAATAATTATAGGAAGAACTAACTTTGTTCAAAAGTCGTCGAGTACATTAACGTTTAAAGGGAAACTGGGAAATTACATACACTAAGTACGTAGTAAAATTTTATGTGTCTTAACCATAGTTAGTTTAGCTTGTATGTAAATGTTCAGATATATCTTCTAGTACCATTTATTCCTCTACCCTCATTTCTTATAAATCATAGTAATACAGTAAGATTAGAATCACTCGTATTTAACTAACCATTGAATTTTAAAAATAGTAATCTTTCTATATACTTTCTAATTTCTCAGCTTTTAGTTAGTGATTTTTTTCAAAATAATTTTTTGTTCTTAAATGTGTTACAAAAATGAAAAAACTTTGTACGTCTAGCAACCTTCCCAATTAATGTGTTTTGACTTGCACCGTTTTCGAGGATTAATATACTTTTATCAATCTATACTAGAAAAACGATTTTTTTAAATAGGATTACATATGCTTACTGCCAAATATGCAACTAAAATATTGCTGTTACCTTGGGACAGTTTTTAGAACTAGAATATATTGAGAATTGTTTCCAGTAGTGCTGTTTCTGGTGGCGGCTTTCTGAACTTATATTCCACCTAAATACATTTTATTTTTGATTAGTGAGGATGGGACCGCAATGCTGGATGACATCTGGCATTTATCCGTCGTAGCATGCATATTTCTTGTATTGCTGACCGTTTTCGGATTTTTATCCATCGTCAGAGCAAATTCACCAAGTTCGTGTAAAGAGTTTCAACTTCAACGCAATGTTTCTGTTACAATCGACCAGTGTCACTCAACCAGTGTGGTCGGGTGTATATGCATGTACGACGGATAAAATACCAGACACTTTATTTTATTTATTATGAAATTCATTTCAGAATCCCTTGATGGAAAAGTTTAAAGAAATATTTCGCATTTTTTTCATTTTTGTTAAATACTGCAGAATAAATTTAAAAGTTGGATGTCGCGGAACTGAAAGAAAAAAACATCTTTACCAACGTTACAACAACATATTTATTGCTTTCTTCGAGGGACTGTACGAATAAGTAAAAAAACATACTGGTTTAAAATTGTGCAATAATTAAACAAAAACATTTCCTAATAAATTTACCGAAAAGTTGTCCTAGACATCCAACTTTTAAATTTATTACGAAAACACTCAAGCACTAACAGCAGAATGACAGTTTGTCGATTCTCATTGTGTAAATTAATTACAAAGAATTATTTCATTGTACTATGACATTTTATTTTCTCTTTGTAATGAATTTAAATAATTTAAACACTGCTTTTGCATTGCAGAAAATTTGAAATTATTTTGAGAAAACAATGCATACTTTCCAAGCGCTGATGGCTTTGCGAAATAGTGCCGATTTTCAACAAAGTTGCAAAACACTAATCAAGAATGAAATCCAATTTTTTATAAACAATGATGCAATGAAGTAAGCCTGAACCTATAGGGATTGCTGATTTCAAATTATACTCTATTTTTAGAAGTAATCGAAACAAAGTGAGTGTACTTTTGATACCTGAGATGAAAAGTCCAAGATCTTTCTACTCTTTTAAATTGTCGTTTTTCAAATCTTGGTATGATTTAGTTTTTGTTGTTGTTATAAGTATGTTGTTTTATTAATAAAGTAATATCTCTATCTTTCCTTGTCCTCTATTATTGAAGATCATTGGAGATGGTTAGATTTCCCAAGTCGTGTTTCGAAAAAGGCTCTCTGAGTTAGAACCGGGACTGAAGGATACTATGGAATTATTTACTAAAAATATTTCAGTCATATTTTGAATATATTTAATATAATCTCCTTATATATTGGTTTTATTTAGGGAAATGGAGGACAGTGACCATGATGCTGAAGCAACCTTACCAAGGTCTGAAGATACCGTGCCATTAAATCCTTTTCCGGTCAGACCAGAGTGTTTCTGGTGCGCCGAAGGAACTGACAACACTACAACCACTGGGTTAACTGAACCGCCGGAGGAAAGTAGTTTTGCCTTTAAAAGAGTAAGTGATTTAATTACTTCTAATTAACCAACAATGATTATTTCTGTCTAAAACTAATTCTTGATGTTATTAAACTTTTAGGTCGAAACGTACTTTAATGACGGTATCCGAACTGTAGACTTTATTTTGGTGTGGGATGAATCACTACCAAAGATTAATGAACCATTTTTTTGCAATAAGAGAGAGGTAGACTTTCTAAAGTTGTATAGTTCTTATAATTAATTCAATCCAAGTTAGAAAAAAACTAAAAATCTTACCCATAATACTGTCCCATCTTCTTCATTAAAAAACCTATTCAGTTTGCTTAATAATTATTATAGACTTAAAATCTTGACATCTGCAGCATCAGTGCCCAAGTTTTTTTGTTTTAATCCAAAAACATGTTCATTTTCAGGCTTTTGAACAGAATTTAAAAGAGGAAGGATTGGAATTAGAATACGAAGCGTTAGAACCTGGTAGTACTTTACATTTTATAAAGATACATGCTCCCGTTGAAATTCTTCGTCGTTATAGTGAAATTTTAAGATTAAGAATGCCAATGAGAAAAGTATGACATATTTTCTTTAAAATTCACATATTATATTTTTAATTTTCAAGACTTTTTTTTTTTATATAAGTTTGTAATTCAAAGGAAGCTTAGTGTCTATTTGAAATTTAGGAACTGTGCAGTTAACCATAACAGTAAACTTGAATCACCACCACAAACTTCTTTTCATCTTGATCGTGGAATGTATAATAAATTAATGGTACGATTTTTCAAAACAGCCTTGTCTTCAAAAATTTAAAAGTGCTACTTACTTTTTATGAGAAAATAATTAAAATTATTCTGCAAAAATTAAAATCGATTTTTTTTTGGGTGAAAGTTCAATCGTTGTTTTATTTTTTGAATAATTAGGTTGGAAAATGGTGTGCTAAATTTTTATCTAATTCCATTTTAAATATCTTTAATGTACATTATATCATTTGACATGCTACTGAAATTACATATTAGCTGGTTCTAGCATAACAAAATTTGAAAAGTATAAAATATTTTTCTCCCAGGAGTGAGATCTACTTTTCATAAGAGTTGAAAAATTTCTGAATTTGTTACATAAAAATGTAATAACCTAACCAGCAATTAATCTTCTGAAATACATATCTAAATAATCCATTCAATTAAAAGTCTGGTACCAGCATTCTAATCTATAAGGCAAATTCACAAATCACCAGTTTTTTTTTTTTTCATTTTAATTTTATATTTTTTCTCAAGAACTTTAATAGATTAATGCACATAAAAGATCACATCATAATACCTACTTTTAATAAATTCACTGATTAAAAACGCACTTCAATGCATTTTATATATTTTGTTACATATTTAAAATAAATAAATAAATACATTTTTGTATTATTACTAATTTAGTGTTTAACTTTTCATAATCTCAACATTTAACTAAAATCTGCAGTTCTTGAAAAATTATGCATGTGTTTTTAAAATGCAATGCCACTTATTATTTTCTCTTACTCCAAAAAGAGGAAGTATTCTAATCATGTCAAATTTTCGATATCGCGTTTTCACCGGAAATATCCGTTTTGAGGTCCCCTGAGTCCAAAAAAGTGGTTTTTTAGCAAAGGGTCTGTGTGTGTGTGTGTAGGTGAACAGCATAGCTCAAAGGCGAAAAAATCGTAGAAAGTTAAAACTTGATATTCCGGTTAGGTATCACCTTGGGATCCGACAGCACGTTATCTGTCAAAATTCCTCAACCGGAAGTACCACTTTACTAGTTTTTTTTTTTTTACTTTTTGCATTTTCTCAAAAATGGCTCGGACGATTTTTTTAAACTTGGTATATCAACTAAACATACAAAGAGCTACAAACTTCTGAAGCATTCTCTGGGAAAATCACTTAAGGGCAGTTATGGGAGGGGTGGGGTTAGATTTTTTATTTAAAGTGCTGTTTCAGTTATTAGACAATCAAATAATGTAAAGTTAAATATGGTTGGAATTCCAAGTATGACAAAAATCGGATGACCGGAAGTGCGTTTACTTTACCACTTTACTAAATGATTTTTTTTTTCGCTATTTCGCGATTTTCTCAAAAAATAGCTCCGAGATTCTTGAAACTTCGTATTTAATATACATATTCCAAATCTACAACTTTTATTTAAACATTTCTCTGTGAAAATTCATTTAAGGGCACTTTAGAGGAGGGGTGGGGTTATGTTTTTCTCTAAAGTGCAATTCTATCATCCAAACAAAATTAATTAGAAATAAATAGATGGCCAAAATTCCGAATTTCAAGGAAATTAGTAAACCAGAAGTGCGCTTTACTGAACGTTCAATTTTCGACCACTTTCATTAAATTTGGTACACAAACCATAAAATTTGTCAATTATAATTTTGAGAACTAGAGTAAGAGAAAGTTGTGTGAGTGTTTCACACCAGATTTTTTTTTAATTAAGAAATATACCAAATTCTGTGTTGCTTCAGCTAAATATTGCTGATTACTAAATGTAGTTTCTAATTGCGCTTTAATAATATGTCAAAGAAAAAAAGAATTTGAATCTTGCAAAAAAAAAAACATTTTTTTTTTATTTGGTCATTTCACAGATAGAAAAGAGCCCATACAAATCACCTACTGATACTAGAAAAGTAGATAAAGGAGTGTTTACTAGATCAGTAGAGAAGTTTATACATACTGACAAGGAGATATTTCCAGCAAAAGATCAACGATTTACTGCCATTTATAGTAGAGATAAAGAATACCTGTAAGTTCTATTTATCTAAGATGAAAATTCTTTTCAAGTATTGAAGTTGCTATTAGCTATTCGCTTCGAGAGTAATCGCATGCTATTGCGCAGGAATTGAAACTAAGCACGACAAATGGAGAGTTCAGGGTTTCATAAATAATTAGAGCTTTTAGCACATAAATTTCTTTGACAAATGACTTGATTTTACCCTCCATTGGTCGTTTGAATAGAATAAATATCCTAGTTACATTGAAGACATGCATAAAAGTAAGTTAACATTGTTGGAACGAACATTATTATTACGTTTTGAAGAAAACAAATCCATAGCTTACCTGGAATAATGTGAAAACACGTCGAGAAACTCTCAGGTTCCCAGACTTTCAGGAACTCCAGAGTAGGGTCTTATAACCTGAAAAATTTTCTTCTTTTCTTTTCTTTGTAAAATTTCCAGTGCCTCTTAAAAGTTTTATGCATATAAAACTAAATATTTTGGGTATAACATATAGATTTTTATGCCGAACTTTTCAAAATGATGATTTCAATAATGTCAAGTAATTTAATATTTTCGCCCAGCACTTTTAGAAATACAAAATTAGTTTTTTACGAGTTTTTTTGTTATATCAATAGTACTTCAATAATGTTAGTAGCTAGAATACTAAATAAAACTGCATCAGAATCCCAAATTATTGCTAATTAGAAAAATTTTGATTGATTTTTCTAGTTTTGATATAAAATCATCGAATTTTTTCACCCAAGCTATACGTTCAAATATAGTTCAGTTTATTCTGGATAGAACTCGGTTCACTACTAAGAGTATTGGTATTGGAAGATTATTAAATAGCAAGGTATATACGGCTGCTTATCCTCTGCATGATGTAAGTTTTTATTATTATATGATATTAATTATATTTATCGATAAGTACATTTCAAATGATTTTTCTTAGAACCCCCAAAAAATGGGTCTTATCTTATTTAGTATTTTATTACAAACGTAAAAGATCAGCTTTAACTAATAATTTAAATTTATTATAAGATATAGTTTATCATTACTACTATTTTTAATTATTTCAGGGTGACCTGAAAACACCAGGAAGTATGAGATACACACTGTTAAATGAATGGGCTTCACTAAGTAAATGGCATAGATATCAACCCGTAGATTATATAAAAGAATATTTTGGTGTTAAAATTGGCTTGTATTTCACTTGGTTGGGATTTTATACAAGTATATTGATTCCTGCATCTATAGTTGGTTTGGCTTGTTTCATTTACAGTTGCATTACTCTATCTAAAAATGAGCCTAGGTATGTTTAAAAAAGTAAAGTATTCCATGATATTCTTACTTTTTTCTTTCTGCTGTATGATAGAGTATTGCATTCGTTGAGATTTTCGAAATTCAGTTTTCACCATTTATACATTTTTTACATGGTTTGTATGATGAACAAGATCATTAGAAAATAATAAACTGAAGAATACTTATTAATTAATCATTATAGTAGCTTTTGTTTAAAATTAATTATGCCGGACCCATCCATATATTCAACATTACTTATTAACATCCCTGGAACTGACAAGATCGTTTTGGTCGAAATCGGTGAAATAATACTTTACAGGCCTTTTTTCAAGTTTTTTGCGATATTCTCAAAAAACAACCTGAATTGGTATTCCTACTGCACATATTTATGTAATGTATATTAATTTTATTTTCCTGAGGTTTGTTTTAAGAGCTGGGAATAATTTTAAATAATATTTGAAACAACTGGTTATTCCGTATAGCTGATTCCTCAATATAAGTCCAATAATGAAATAAATGTTATGGATGTTATCTCAAAAATTTGTGCAGCTCCTCTTTAGGTTTCCGTCTTAAGTGCCATTTCAATAAGTTATACGATTCAAACGATCAAAACTGTATAATATTAAAGAAGATTGCTAATTGTAAAATGATACCTTTGAAGTAAATTTTTAAAATGATATTTGCCGAATGCAGTAAGCGATAGTCGAATGAATGTTTTAATCCAGATTTTCGTTTTTTGTTGAATGCCTTTTTTTTCTTTATTTTCCAGCAACGATATTTGTACTGGACGAATTGATGTGAAAATGTGTCCTCTCTGTGATAAATTCTGTGATTATTGGGATCTCAAAGATACATGTTTCCACGCACAAGTCATTTATCTATTTGATAATTATACCAGTGTGTTTTTTGCCTTTTTCATGTCTGTTTGGGGTAATGTATTTCTAATTCTAATAATTTTAAATTATGTTAATTTACATGGTTCAATTGAAATTAATTATATAAATTCCAGCGGTAGTATTTCTGGAATTATGGAAAAGGTATAGTGCAGAAATGAAGCATCGTTGGGATCTAACAAGTTTTGACAGTATAGAAGAACAGCCCAGATCTCAGTATTTAGCTCGGTTGAAAAGATTCAAGATACGTAGTACGCCTCATGTTAACGTAATCACCGGAATGGTTGAACAAAGAGTACCCTTCTGGACTTTAAGATTTCCGGCTTCCATATTGTCCTTTTCTGTTGTATTACTTCTGGTAACTATTTATTATATATATATAGTAGCTTTTGTTTTAGATATTTATGCATTTTTTTTATTAATTTAAAAGGATTAACTAAGAAGATGTGTTTTGAAATGGATATGCCCTTAGAAACCGATGTTTATTGTGCGACTTTGCTCTAGATTACCTACAAGTATGATTAACTAGACGGGTTCGCAAGGGCAATATCTACGATTTTATCCGTCGTAGCATACATATTTTCTATGTTCCTGACCGGTTTCGGATTTTCATTGATTGTCAGAGTTTATCAAGTTTATGTAGACAGTCGATTTCAATTTAATGTTACTTGTTACGCACTGCACTTGTTGATTGTATGCGGTAAGTTATAAGGGTATGTTACTATATGTAACATATGTATGTTTAATGATATTAATAATATGTTGAAAGAGATGTCGTTGTAATAATCTGTAATGCATTTTCACGGTATTTTTAATAGGGGCGCGGGGTCCATAGGAAATTTCAAAAGTATATTATACAAATAATTTGTATTATCTACGGGGGAAGAAAATTGAGTTCCACATGCTAGAAGGTAATTAAAATTTAATAAGAGGTGCATGCATCAAGTTTAGTTTAATATTCATGTTTTTTTTTAAGTTTAGTAAATACGTGTGTTGTGTGAGTGGGTGTACGCATATATATATGCCTTTTATTCTAGGTGGTATGTTTGTAATTTAGTTTAGTATGGGGAATGACCTTAAAGAGTGTCTGACATCAGACTAAAATCTAGATTTAGGAGTGAAGTACTTTTACAGAAATTCCTTTAACCCCTGTTAAAATCATTAGACAATCATTCCAATTTTCTTGCTAATAAATACATTCATTTCTCTTTTGCACTTAACCTAAATATATTCACTCTAACTCTATAGCTAATAAATACATCCATTCGTTGCTCACTCTTGGGGGAAGTGCTTGATTCCTCTTCCCTTTCGCCAATATCTTAACCTGTCGAACTAAATGGCACAGATAATATTCCTCAAATATGAAAATAGCACTTCTATAAACGGAGAGTTCGTTCACTATGTTCTCGCAGTATATCTTGACAACCTTCCAATATATGTGCCGCTGGTAATCTTGGCACGTCTTAATTCCACTATTAAAATTTAGTTTAAAATATTCGTCAAAATATGCTATTTATTGTACATCATTTTCTAATGTCTTATCATAATTTATAATAATTGATTTTATGTTATTAAACAAGTGTGTTTAATGTGTGTGGGTAATGATAGTACTAATAACAATAATATACTATATCTGGTACATATAAAATAACTTTATAACTACCCGCATGCAATCACCAAGTGCAGTGCATAACAGAAACATTAAATTGAAGTCAACTTTCTACACAAACTTAATTAGTCTTACTCTGGAAATGGATGAAAATCCGAAACCGGCAAGGAATATAGAAAAATTATGTATAAGATAAAATCGCAATGTTACATTTCAGTACATTTGACAACATCCCTACCTACGGTAAACGACCAACGTGAAGTTGGAGAGCTACATGTTACATGTTGAATGTTGTAGGAGTTTGCTATTAAAAGCTATATAGACTGTGACCAGAAACATTTACTATGGATCTCTCAGGTGTTAGTGCTTACGCTCAGACTGTAGTCGTTTGTAAAGTTTACAATTTGTAATTATTAGTGAGTTGGCCTGTGGGTTAGCTAAACCCAATGATTACAGACATCAAGAACGTTCTGCATACCCTATTTGTACTGTTTGAATGTTGGAGGCTTCAAGATCTTTTAAGATGTAGTTAGTTCACTTCCCCATACAGGAAAGACATTGAGTATGGCTGCGGTTGCGAATGGTCAAACATACATTCGGACCACGGAATGCTTGCTAGCTCATTCCAATAGTATTGTTTATTACATATTATTATTAGTATTATTCTTTATTGACGTCTACCAAGCGTTAGATTTTATTATAAATATTATAAGTTAGATTTTATTATAAATGAAATATAGTATTTTTTTGCAGGTTGTTCTGGCACTGGCTGCAGTATTGGGCGTTATACTATATAGAATCTCCGTTTTAGCTGCACTAAATGTCCATGGGGATAATATTTCAAATCTGTTCACCACTATAACAGCCGCTCTGATAAACCTTGCTTGCATACTTGTATTCAATTGGGTAAAAATCATGCAATCATTTCTGGATCATTTACTACCTCTTTTTTTTTTAATCCTAGAAAATCTATTTCTTACAAAACATCAAAATTTTTGTTTTCTAGATTTATTCATGGTTAGCTGAGTATCTAACTGAATTAGAAATGTTAAGAACTCAAACTGAATTTGATGATTCACTTACATTGAAAATGTACTTATTACAATTTGTCAACTATTATGCTTCCATATTCTATATTGCGTTTTGTAAAGGGAAACTGACTGGTTATCCAGCCAAGTACAACCGACTTTTTGGCTTTAGACAGGAAGAAGTTAGTCAAACATATCATCATCTACTAAAATGCTATGATTACTGGGTTTAATGAGGTTATTTGTTTTTAAATTTTAGTGCGATCCTGGCGGATGTTTAATGGAATTGTGTATTCAGCTTTTTATCATTATGGTTGGTAAACAAGCTTTAAATACTGTACTAGAAATGGTTCTCCCGTAAGTATATCAAGAGAATTATCTATATTATTATTTATACACTTTTTTTTGGAGTCGAAAGCATTTAAGGGCTTTTTTAAAAGTATGATGGTAAAATATGAACCTTGAGGTTCGACTGAGATTATCGTGCGATTGGCCTCCTATATCTCCATCGCTGTATGTGAGAAGAGCCTGGGCAAAAAAAAAAATTTATTTAGTTACAAGTAAAGGAGTAGCTTTAAAGCCAAATCCAGTGCGATCTAGGTAAACTATTGGACTACTTCGGCTGTTTTTTTTTTACATACAATGTTCGCCTATTTTGTAAAATGAGTAAGCGATAGGGAGTTTGCGCAGTGGTAACTGGAGTTTGTGCAATTACATGTAACATCAAGTACCTCTACAGATCCTATAGTACTGTATAAGCGTTGCAGGAATTGTCAGTATCAGTGTTGTTCGTATGTAGTTGATATCAGCAAAGATCTCTGCAAAAATGGATAGTCCATTTCCCTTTAAAAGAAAACTGAATGTGAACAAATGAAACAAAATGCTCTTTAAACCCTACTTTAATCACATTAAATCGTAATAATCGTTTCTGAAATGTATTTTGAATTGTTTTCAATAACAATTTATTTTAACTTAAGAATATAATGAGAATTTTTTAAACCTAGATTAATATACAAATTGTGGAAGGCGAAAAGGTCACCGGAACAGAGGAACTCAACAGGCGAAGTACCACAGTGGAGGAAAGATTATAAACTTGTTGAATGGCGTCCTCGCGGCTTATTCCCTGAATATTTAGAAATGGGTAAGTATATTTTTATACAGTCAAATTTGCTTTGAACTTGATATTTTGCGTTTACATACAGTAGAGCAGAAATCAAAGCGATCGTTTTGATTATATAAGTTCATTAATTCTAATTCTTTAATATTACAATTTATGTTTCAAATATAAAAATTATTTAGTACTTCAGTTCGGTTTTGTCACCATATTCGTCTCGGCGTTTCCATTGGCTCCGATATTTGCTCTCATTAACAACATAATGGAGACGAGGCTAGATGCAAAAAAATTACTTATCTACCATCGGCGTCCAGTTGCCCAACGAGTTCGCAGTATTGGCATTTGGTTTAGAATTCTTGATTCTGTCAGTAAATTAGCTGTAGTAACAAATGTAAGTTTTTTTTATTAACATACATAAATGACAATTAAGATTTAAGTATTTCAATTTAAATTTAAATTTAGTATTTTCAAAATTACTAATATTTTAAATCATTTACAGGGATTTATTATTGCATTTACTTCGGATTTTATTCCAAGACTTGTCTATCAACTTATGGTCAGCGAGGACTGTACTCTGCATGGTTTTCTAGATCATTCGCTTTCAATTATGGATACTCATGATCTAGAATATCGACCTAATTCAACTGTGGAATACTGCAGGTTAAATTTTAATTGAAATCATCCAATTTTAGTTATAAGTGCTGTTATGGAATTCTCTTTAAATTTGTCGATAAAGATCTGCTGCAGAAATGACAACAAATATCAGTCTGAGTAATTATGGTTCTGTTTTTAATTTGGAAGAATTGTAGTGCATACAATGTCAATTGCGAATATTAAAGATAAAAAAAGAGGAGCTAATCCGTAGTCAAATTTTCACGTGTGAACATCTCCCAAACTATTTGTGGTGTTTGTGTACGAAAAGACACAGCAAAAAATGGTGTTTCAGAATCCGATCTAAGTTCTCGACCAAAAATAATAACAAATCATTAAAAAACTGGCTGAGAAACAAAATTGTTGCTATTCTTATATAATTCAATTTTGCTGTTGTATATTCATTCCGGGTTATCATGCATTCCTTTGCGCGTATATAAAACAATGTTATCTCTCATTTAAATTTATATAGTATTATGGTGCGGTGACAAAATGTTAACCAACTAATTATTGCAAATTATCCTAAGAAAAACATGGTTTAACACAGAATCATACAAATGTTAGCTTTTGCAACGGAAAGGTAAGATATATAAACAGTTGTAATCAAATAGCTGCCAAAAGTCCCTGAAATGGCTAGTCTATAACAAGAAAAATAACTGTTATTTAACAGTTGTTTCTGTAAAAATGATTTCAGATATTCAGACTATAGAGAACCTCCGTGGTCAACACATAAATATGAAAAAACAATTATGTATTGGACAATTCTGGCTGCTCGACTTGCTTTTGTTGTTGTCTTTGAGGTTAGTTTCTACTTTGTTCACGAGCTTACTTTACGCAATGGCTGTATATATATGTATGTCCAAGGAAAAAATGAAAAATTGAATTTTATTTGCATTTATAAATATTAACAATGCACATAACATTGTATATAATAAATGAAAGAATACAAGTTATGCTTTGTCATTGATTGCATAAATTACGGAAAAGATAGATCTGCCACCTTATGCAACGTCTGAATTATTATATTCGGCAGTTACCATCACATTCGTTTGCACTTGTCACTGCACGGAACAAATCAATCGGCACATCTGAACAAAATCGTTTCAAATAATTTGTATTCAAAAAACATGCAGGTAGAATTCCTCGACTTTAATGTATGTATCCGGTCTTATAAAGAAAATACTAAGATTTAGCCAGCGTTTCGACTATTTTATGTACTCCTCTTCTGGGCTGCAAATCAACAAAACACAAAATAATTTTTTTTTTTAAACAAAGATAAATAACTTTTCTGAAAAGCACTTGAGCTTTCGGGTTAAGACCGCACCAGTGAATTGTTAGAAACTGACGTTCGCCCATATTGCAATGAGCCTCTTCAGAATCGTTACAGCTAGAAAGCTAATTGAGAGTGAACCTTGTTAGAGAAGGGCGTGGCCCCTTCCACATGGCAGTGGTGCGGTCTCAACCCGAAACTCAAGTGTTTTTCTTGAAAATGGCTGCGGAAATTTAAAAGTCACAACTTTTCTTTTTTATCATTACAATGTTGTTAGATAATTAGATTAAAAGATAATATATGGGGTAAAATCTTAGTCTTAGACCAGTGGCGGCTACTGGTATTCGCGATTGCGCGACTGAACCCTCCAGCTATTTGAAAAAAATAAAAAGTAACAAATTATCATCATATGTTTATTACTTTCTCTTATTTTTATTTCATATTTCAATTTCAAAAAATATTTTCATTTTTATTTATATTAGTTTCAAACCTTAGTCACAGTAAAAATAGTATATATTGCCTGATATCAAATTTCAATCAAATCCATGTAAGAATGATGTGAAAAAAATAATTTGTTTGTCAAATCCGAGGAGAATCAGAAATAAAAGAATAGGAACGTATATCAATATAGGAGCTCACTCTAATGTGTTGTTTAATGTATTGTGCATTTTTGTACGATTGTAGGTATAATGCATGCACATATCAGGAGATGTATAAAATGTAGGAAGTTGGAGGTTCACAGTTCGGCATCGCGCTGGAGAATTTAATATATATATATATGTATATATAAAAAATTTCTTTGTGTTAGTATAGAAAAGTGTATATTCCTTATTACTTTTTAAAATAAGAGTGGGGGATTCTTGCGCGATGAACATTACTTACGATCTCACGACGAACTTACCCGATCTTACCCGGAGTTAAAAAAGATGTTTTTCTAGCAAATGTATTGTGTGTGTGTGTGTGTGTATGTGTGTGCGTGTGAAGAGCATAGCTCAAAAACGAAAAACCGTAGAAAGTTGAAACTTGATATTCCGTTTAGGTATCACCATGGGATCTGACCTAAGTTGTCTGTCAAAATTCTTCAACCGGAAGTACCACTTCACTAGTTTGTTTTTTTTTACTTTTTTGCCATTTTCTCAAAAACGGCTTCGACGATTTTCTTCAAACTTGGTATATCAACTACATATACAAAGAGCTACAACTTTTATTTGAAACATTTCTCTGGGAAAATTCAAATAAGGACAGTATGGGCGGGGGGATGGGGTTAGGTTTTCAGCTAAAGTGCTATTTCAGTTTATTAGACAATTCTGCATTTAAACAGTGTTAATTACAATTAAATATGTTGTTGAAATTCCGAGTGTGAAAAATCGGATAACCGGAAGGGCGTTTACTTTACCACTTTACTAAATGATTTTTTCATTTTTTAGAGATTTTCTCAAAAATTGTTCAGACAATTTTCTTGAAACTTCTTATATAAACTAAACATACAAAGATTTATAACTTTTATTTGAAACATTTGTCTAGTAAACGTCTTTTAAGGGCACTTTTAGGGAAGGGGTGTGGTTATATTTTTCTCCAAAGTACTATCATAGTCGATTATACAATTCTAACATACAAACAAAATTAATTAGAAATAAATAGATGGCCAAAATTCCGAGTTTCAAGAAAATAGTAATACCGGAAGTGCGTTTTTACTGAACCGTTTTTTCAGTTTTCGACGGTTCCATTCAATTTGGTACACTAAATATAAAATTTTTCAATTATAATTT
The DNA here is from genome assembly GCA_011037195.1 of Triatoma infestans. Taxonomy (NCBI): domain Eukaryota; kingdom Metazoa; phylum Arthropoda; class Insecta; order Hemiptera; family Reduviidae; genus Triatoma; species Triatoma infestans. The sequence goes on from JAAEAF010006783.1 coordinate 28,783, forward strand.
TGAGAACTTGTGTGAGTGTTTCACACCAGATTTTTAGTGATTTGATGTGCCTGAGGCCAATGTGTGGATTTCTATATATTGTTTTTGTATTTATAAAAATTTGATGTTGGTATTGGTACTTAAAACATCACTAATATATATGACCCAGCAAAGAATCAATGCTAACTCATTGACATTTCCTTAGAACGGAAACACTTTATTTAGATGATAATAAAAATTTCCATTAAGTTAACCACTTAATTTTCGAACTCAAACGGTACAACTCTTTTTTTCGCAGTTTTTCTCTGGGTGCAAAGTGACAGATTTATTGTTAATTTAATATATTTAATTGTAGGGGAGGGATGCAAGTTTTTACAGGGCTCCTGGTTTATACTTCATGATTTCTATCTAGCCAAGCTACTAATAATGATAGGTAATGTAAGTATTTAAAAAAAAAAAAAAGTTGAACCCCCACGTATCGAAGTCAGGAGCCGCCACTGTCTTAGACCCAAACACAAGGTCGATTTTCTGAGGTATTGAAAAAATTGAAGAATTGATTTTATTTTTAATATTGCAAATTTTAATAGTATTTTAGTTACTAATTAATTAATCGGTTACTTGGTAAAACGAAAATTATATTTCTTATTTTGTATATGCATCAACCCGACTTAAAATATTCAACGGCCGCCACTGCTAATTAACCTTTAAGCGTTCTAATGATTAATCAATTTTTCTAACAGGTTTCTTTTTTTGTTTTATAGATCAGTATAGTATTTGTGGTATTATTGGTACATTGGTGTATCCCAGACATACCTGGTAAACTAAAAGAGCAAATTAAAAGAGAAGAATTTATAATCCATGAAATAATTATACAACATGAAGCTGAACGGAGAAGATTTGGTAAAGATCCAAGCGACGATAAAGATATACAAGGATTATCTACATGTTCACCACCAACTATAGAAGAACAAGGCAATGGAAATTTGCCGACAAATAGTAATAATACTCGATCGGATAATAATACTAGACAAAAGATAAGAGATTTTAGTGTACGGCCAACAGATGAAGCTCTAGTATGTCGGCCGCATAATTCTGGTGAAATTTCCGAAGATACTGTGTAGTTTATTGCCTGACTTAAACATTTTTTTAATGTTCCAAGTGTTCATTTAGCTTAATAATAAAACATTGTAATGCTTTTCTTTCTAAACTAGCTACTGCAACTAGTTTTAAGTGGGTTCGTATAGATAAAATACTCTAAACTTCAATAAAGAAAACACCAATTTATTGCTATACACAACAAATTATTAAATACAACGCTTAATAATAATTATTTCACAGTTTAAACCACAAAAGTTCACTTTGTTCACTTTTGTACACTTTTCACAAACTAATAACTTCGTTTGTAACTGGGAACTCTCTCAACTCTCTGTGGTCCCTCTATTTATACCGGTAGCGAACCTTCCAGAATGTTCTCTAATATTCCAGAAAAAGCTAGAGCGCCGCCAGCGCTTCCTACGGCCACTAAGAGAACCTTAGGTACCTTCTTCTCTCCTAGATGGCACCACTTGCTGCGTTACAATATTATTACAGTATACTGGATGCTCCTTTGCTTGTAAGTTATCATTATTTATATGGGTGTGAGTGGCGGCCCCGTCTAAAAGTTCTTTTTTTATTTTTTTCATATATAGGATGGCTTCAAATATCGGGCTCAGCGGGGAGTCCATAGTGGCTCCTTCTTTATTTCGTAGAAAGTTCCGTGGAAGCAGAAATATGTGAATTATATACAGAACCTTGATAGTTTTGCTAGCTCCTCTATTTTTTTTGTGTTTCTTGCAATTTTCTAGAAATGACTATAACGATTTTCTTTAAATTTGGAACGCTAACTATACAGATACCAGCCTATCGGGAAAAATTGGACTTGGCTATCTATGGACTTGGTTCAATATTAATAGCGCTCTCTTTTGGTCTATAATGTAATCTTACTTCTACTATCAGCCTGGTTAGTACTTGTCTCCACCACCACCGTCATATGTATTATGTTAGGACAAATGAGTAGAATTTGAGGTTTAAAGAAAGCTTTGTCACTTTATATGTAATTGTATTTCAGCTATTTTAAATGTTTGTAAAAATTTGGTTTATCTGAAGCTGATCTAAATAATCGATCAAAATTGTGATATTGGCTGTGAAAATCTGAATCTCGAACAAAACTATGAATTATTTCCTATCGAATTAGTTTATTGAATGATATATTTATTTACTAAAAAAAAGTATTAGAAAGAAGAAGAAGATTAAAAAGAACAGGGAAAGCAAAAGTAGAATTTGCTGGAATATCTATGCTGATCAGAGTTATTTTATCTCCATTTGGAGAGAATGGTCAAATGAAAAGAATCTTAATGAATCGAAAAAAACAATAGAATCAGAAAAAGTGTAAAACCGTGCATCATCAACAAATAGGAACCAGTAAAATGATCTCAATAAAGAACGCAAATGGAAGATTAGGAAGAGAAATAAACATCATAGCAGATATAATCTGTGAATATTATAAAAATTTATATAGTACAGAAGTGGGAGATAAAATAGAAGAAACTTCGTTACAAGAAACTTACATTGAAAATAACTGGGAAGAGAAAAGGGCTTCCGCGAATCTTGGTCTGATCTAGAGGAAGAAGTTCATCATGTAGTACGCAACTTGAAAGAAGTCAAAACAGGAGGAACCGAAAATTACAAAGGAAGAGATAAAGGTAGGAGACAACGTGTTAGTAGGATTACTCTATAAACTATTCAGTACCTGCTTAACATGAAAACAATACCAAAAATATGGAAGAAAGAAAAAGTGATACTGTTGTTTAAAAAGAGGTATAGGCAAGAAAGAAAAAAACTACAGACCAATAAATCTTCTTTTAGTTGTTTACAAAATATTTATGGCTGTAATCACTAATAGAATAGGCGCCACCCTGGAATCAGCCATCACACCAAACCAAACTGGATTTAAAAAAACCACTACTCAACAAATGAGAAGATTTTAGTTATACAACAACTGATCGAGAAATCGAAACACTAAAATATCCCTCTAATCCTGCTCTTCATTGATTTCGAAAAGGCTTTTGATCTACGATAGATGCTGTACTGAAAAATATAGGATTAGAAAAAATATACATCAACAATTCGAATGTATTTATGGAAAGCCAAGTTGTTTTTTAAAATTGAAAGTATGGGACGAGAACTAGAGATAAAGAGGGGCCTAAGACAAGGCGACATACCATCTGCAAATGTCTTGAATGTGATATTGGAGGAAGCCTTTAGTGACGTAGAATGGCAAAGAAGAGGAGTAACAGTAAATGGAGAATGATTGAATATTCTGAAATTTGCGGACGACATTGCACTGACAGTGAAGAACATTTTGGAAAAAGAACTATGTTAGAAGACTTGATTAAAGAGATAACAAAATAGGTTTAGCAATAAATGGCAAGAAAACAAAAATTATGTATTTAAGTTGTGACGAAAAATACTGAAATATTGAAAGTAGGATAAGAAAAGATAGAGAGTACTGATAGTTTTATTTACCTGGGGCAGAAAATCACAAAAGAAGGAGATCAGGGAGAAGTGGTAAGAAGATGCAGCTTAGGACGGTCAGTATTTAATAAATATAAACCTCCTCTAAACACCTCGATCCGAGGTGGAATAGAGCATAAAGCAAAACTGTTCAAAACATGTGGGCTGCCAACTGTTATATATGGTTATGAAAAACTAAGAGTGACTTTGAGGTCGATGGCAAGAATAATGATAGGAATAACTAGAAGCGATTAAGAAAAAACAATGGATTACAGAACAGTCACTTCTGGTGGATGGTCGGTAAAATAGTGACGGAAACAGAATGGAACTGGGCAGGACAAAACAAAGAAGAGAACAAAAGAAGAGACGTGATCCAAAAAATTATAGAATGGTATCCCAGCAAAGTGAAAAGGAAACGAGGAAGACCATCTAGTACCTGGGAAGAAGAGTTTAGAAAAGTATGTTGGGGAGTTACCTGGATGAGGATAGCTAGAGATGAAGAGAATGGAAAAATTTGAAAATAGTGCATTCGAAAGTTGGTTATATCCAGACTAATTCAATATATTAAAATAAATGAGTACAGAGTAAATGGGTAATAATAAAATAAATGAGTGTAAAGAAATAACAAATGAAATAGGCAAAAGTAATAAAAAATTTAAAAATATATGTAATGCCAGGAAAGAAAAAATTATTTCATTTTTCAAAAAGGGACTTAACTTTATAATTTCTATTTTTTTAACTTTATTTTCTATTTAGCATATTTAAAGACATTATAAACAGCACTCTAACCTTTGAAGGTGTCACGGCTTAAAGCCTATTTGTTATATATTATAATTGTGTAAAAAAAAAAAAAATGTACAATTTGTGAACTAAAACAATAAATGGCTAATTATAATTATTTACTTACTCACCGTTTATTAAAATTCTCCTGCGTAATCCTGAATGTTAAAGTATTTGCGTGATCCTAAAGATGTATAATCTGCCTTATATTTATTTAGCATTATGATGCTGTAAACGAAACAATAACCAACAGTTATTGTTGTAACGTATACTAAGAAATGATTTGTTAGAAGTGTACAATACAAAATCATGAAACTTATAACTTTTCTCATAATCTTAAAAATAATTGTACTTTCTTTGTGAGTATGGAAAAATAAAAACTAATCTACCCAATTAAGACTTGTTCAAACTAATTATATATAGAAATTTTTTATAATATAATTCACACTTTTTACTGTTACTTTGGGCCTGAGCTCCAGGATGACCCTGTTGATTTATACCAGTTTAGTTAGACCAGTGTTTACCCTAGGGGCAGTGGTTGGTGGACAAAAACTTTGAAAGTGGGAGGGTTTAAGCACTTATTCATGTTTAAAGGCTAGCTTCCCTGAGCACAGCAGGTGTCATGATGACCACCCCCACTGCGATGATGGATGTTCTTTTAAATCTAACTACACTCCATATTTAGATCTGAGGCGTAGCCTCAGTGGCAGTAAGATTACTTACTGGGATTAGATTAGGGACAAGCTCCCATCCGTGGGGCATATCAAATACTATGTGCGTGGTGCTGGAGGAGCGGACACAATTTTGGGCCTATCTTCCGATATAATGGCTTCTAAGTATAGATTCGACAAGCCCTTCAAAGTTCTATACCCGACCCAGAGACCTGAGAGCATGGATCGCCAATATTAGGCGCTTACATGTAGTATACCAACAGGTCCAGGAAGATGGAAGGTTGGGGGAAGTCCGTGTGAAGGGGGCTAATCTGAGGTGCACAAGCACACCTAGGCCAGCTAGCCACAGTCCTTCAAGCAAAGCTAGTCGCAATAAATATAGTGCCTCTGTGTCGAGAGGTACATAACTCAGGACACTCGTCATCTCAGACATGTCATTGGAGACTGTGTTGTACTGAAAAATTAATACCCAAAAAAAAAGGTTTTTCTAGTCTGGGTACCAGGGTCTTCAAGCTATAGGGGCAGAACGCCTTATCTAGGGAAGATTTGTTTAAGGAACCCTTATTGGGCCTCATTCTTCTGGGCATTGGAAGATGCCTCACTAGTGCAGCAATTAGATAATAAGTGCGCAAACAGATCACAAGAATGGAGGGTTAAATCTGCAGGCAGGGGAAGGATTAGCTAAGTGGATTAGCGCGTTGGACTCGCACTCGGAGGACCGGGTTCGAGTCCAGTGTACCCTTAGATTTTTTCTTCCTAGGAGCCTCTACAGATAACTGCTCGGTGATGGACAGTGTTGTCTGTAGCGAGAGAACACTGTCCGGAGACCGGCAGTGCACTGAAAAGTCTCCGGGCGCTAATGACCCTTAAATAAAAAAAAAAATCTCCAAGCTACAGAAAAGTGAAAAAGTTAATTGATAACTTTTAGTTGAGGTTTAGAAAAAGTAAGTTAATTTGCACAGGCTCACTATAGAATTGCTCCAACAAGGCCGTGCGGCCATACAGAAAACTGTAGTTCTCCTCACTGGCTATTGCAGATTAACAAACACATGCATCGCATGGGCGTGACAACCGACAGCCTGAGCAGGTTTTTTAATATGTGGTAGGGTCAGCAATGCTGGTTAACATCTGGTATTTTATCCGTCATAGTATGCATATTACTATTTTCATATGTCTAATCATAATTTATAATAATTCCATTTTGCCATTAAACACACACACATAGGAATGTAACGTTTTCACCTCCCGCAAATATATACAACCCACAAGTGTGAGTGAACAGAAACATTACGTTGAAGTGAATCTTTACACGAACTTGGTCGGTACATATTCTACATATTCTATTAACATTAACAATATTTTATTAATATTTACTAAGCGATACAACCAACAAAGCAACAAGTGTGAGTGTAACAGAAACATTACGTTGAAGTGAACCCTCTACACGAACTTGGTGAATTTGCTCTGACTATGGATGAAAATCCGAAACCGGTCAGGAACAAACGGAATATGCATGCTACGATGGATAAAATTCCAAATGGCTGTGTAGACTGTGTCAAGAAAAACAAGGAATAGCACTGCACATACTATGACAATGTGAGAGGCATGTTTGGAATAATAACTTTTTTTAATTTGGAATTTTTTGTAAATTGTAAATTCTATTAATAAAGACTCTTTTATAAAATAATAATCAAATCTAGTCGTACCCTGTAAAATTTAATTTCATGGATTTTATAGAAGAGAAACTAACTTTGCTATAGCTTTTATCTTTGTTATTTTTATTTACATCCTTTTGTGGTCGGACATGTTATCGTCATTTGCTGATTAAAATGTGAAATAATGATTCCCAATCTATTGCAGTTTTTAAGGACTAGTGAATGTGATGATCAGTATCAAAACATTTCCTGTAATCTAAGCGTTCCAAAATTTATATAGCGTAAGTAACAATGAAATCTAATTAATACTAAAATTTTGTATTCTCTTCTTTAAAGATTTTAAAACAATGATTGTTAATAATATAATTTTTATCCAAATCTTAGCACCAGCACCAATTAGGGTTTTAAAATGAATCCATCTTTAATTTAGAAAATGAATTTGAAAAAACACTTGAGTTACCGGGTTGAGACCGCATCAATGGTTTTAGCTAAACCTGCCGTTTCGCCCATATTCTAATGAGTTTCTTCACGGTCGTTACAACTTGACGCTCAACTTGGAAAGTTTTTCATGAAAATGCCCAAGGAAACCTAAAAGACCGCATTACATTTTTGTTAATAAATGATTATTTAATAATAATCTGCTGATTAATTTTAGGGCATTTCTTCATAGTTTAACAGCATCCCTTAATATTTGAAACTAGTAAAGGTAAGAAGAATACGTTTTTAGCAGGTCCATAGATCTACATGTATGTACGTACAATTTTGCAGAAAAAATTTGTGTAGCCGTTTTCGAGAAAATCACAAAAGACTGAAAAATTCCAATAAGTGGTACTTCCGGTTGACCATTTTGACAATAATCTTATCGTCCGTTCCCCTGATAGCACTTAAATTAAATATCAAGTTTCAGTATATGAAAAATAGGAATATTTCTATGATTTTCTATTTTTGATGTTCTCATACTCAATCGAGTCACTCATACATACTCTCAGTAAAAAAAGTCTCTGCTCACAAATGTATAAATTATTTAATGAAAAAAATAAATAAATATTGGGATTTTTTTTAAATGAAGGAGACGTATTTTTATATAGTTTATAATGAATTTTATTTTCCAATTAACAATAAAAATGAAGTAATTAATTTTAGTATATTAGTTGATAAGATCAGTAATGGCCTCAAAATTGAGAGCAAAAAAAGTCTCTGCACACAATATTTTGTTTCATATTTCCAAATTTATTTATTTTAATAACTATGGGGCCACCATTGTTTCGTATTACTTCTCTCAAACGATTCTGGATTGAGCTGACTAACTTTTTTGTCAATTCGGGGGTTAGTTTTAGCCATTCTTCTTTTAAAAGGGATTTCAGCTCTTCTCTGATTTTATCTTTACTTTTCTGATCTGACGTCCCAATTTATCCCATAGGTGCTCAATGGGGTTCAAGTCTGGAGATTGAGGAGGTGTTCTGAGCTGATGGGGCGTATGATATAATAGCCATTCTTGAACTTTTTGAGCTTTATGCTTGGGGTCGACGTCTTGTTGAAATAAAAAAATTGCGTTCCAAATTAAATTTCTGCGCGCTTTCTTTTAAATTTTTGTTTAAAATATAAATATTTTATATTTATATAATATAATATTATATTTATATTTATATAAAATATAAATTTTTGTTTAAAATAAACATATTGGTCCATTATTTCGTTAATAATATGTAAATTTCCCACACCACAAGCACTCATACACCCTCAAACTAACACGTTACCACCACCGTGTTTAACAGTAGCGACTAAATTTTTTTTTTTAATGTTCAATTGTTTTTCTCCAGACTTTACCTCTTCCATCTGACCCATGGACATTGAATTTACTTTCATCTGAGAAAATTACGCGTTCCCAAAATGAAAACGGCTTATTAACGTGCTTTTTAGCAAATTCCAGACGAAGGCGCTGATTTTTCCTACTAATAAAGGGCTTCGTTCTTGGAACAAGCCCATGGTACCCCCGTTTTTTAAACAGTTCCTAATGGCCTGGGGCGTAACATTAACATTGTAGTCCCTACGGATCTTACCAGCAAGTTCAATGGCACTGGTTTGGGGTTCTAGTTCAACAGATCTCACTACTGCCCGTACATGATTTGAATCAAGTTTAGGAGGACAACCAGAACGGTACCTAATTTTCACTGAACCCATCTCTTCAAATCTTTTAACAATAAATCGTACACTGGAAAACCCTAAGTTGACCATTTCTCCTATTCTTCTAAAAGTATATCCCTTGTTTTTAATTTGACAATAAGTTCGCGAATTTCATGACACACTTTCATTTTATTTGATTTTAATTTCAAAATAGCACTTACTCGGAGTTTCATACGAAATACTAACTATAAAATAGATAAAACTGAGACAAAAGTGGCCTTTCATCTTTATTTTGATTTATTCAGCTGTTTTTTGTTTATATATTATGTTTATTTTTGTTATTTATCAATTATTTTTTTCTGTTAATGTCTATTAATATTTCAGGTATATATCAACAAACTAGAATAATTTCTGTTTTAAATAACATATACTTTATTCTCGTTATACCATCATTAACACTTTTTTAAATACTATTGATGTGCAGAGACTTTTTTTACTGAGTGTACAAGGAAGGGATGTTAACGCAGCATGGTGCCCAGTAATCATACACTAATTGAAACGATATAGCTCTCCCAAAAATTTGCTAGATTGCTAGAATTAATACAAAGCTGCTTCTCAAAAGAAGTACTTGCATGCTGCAAAATATGGTGAGCATAATCAACTTAACTAAAAAGCTTCATCAACAATCCCAGCATACTTTTGTCAAACAAATTTAACAGAATATACACCTCATATTATAATGAATGCCCGCTAATAGAACGTGAAAGATCAATATGGATTAGGAAATTTATACTATCTGGAAAAAAATGGCCACCGAAAGAAAGTAAACTACTGACAAAACAGAACTTTGAAGATTTTCATAGATCTATCAGTTCAATAGACTTTCTTCAATTACCCAAAATAATCTACTGTGAATTTCTTAATTTCTCCTTATTTTCTTTTTACATTCTCTTACTTTTAGTAAGAGTGAGTAATGCGTTCGATCCAGATTTTCGAAATTGAGTTTTCACCTGACACACACGTTTTGAGGTCTCCGAGTCCAAAAAAAGTGGTTTTTAGAAAATGTACCCGATATTGGAAAAATGAAATAAAAGCAAGTCAAAAAAGCGGTTCATCAACAAATGAATTATATAAAACGAGACTTATTTGGTTTAATGAAGCATCTACTTTCTTAGACCACTGTTCTGGAAGGAAATCTTTTGACAACATTGTAGTGAAGAATTTATTGCAGGCGACAAAGCTTTCCTGAAGGAAGTATCTTGTTTTGGAATAGGGGAATTCTAGTAATTCAGAGAATTTTTCGGGGCTCATACGCAAGTGATTTATATAACTTTCGGGGTCTTCCAGTTGAAGCTCCAGCAATAAATTATCACACACACCAAACTTCTGCCGTAGTTTTATCCATCCTCGTTCTGCCTCCTCCTTGCACGACGACGTTAAATCATCTCAATAGATTTCAATTCTTCTTGTAGCATTTCAGCAAATAATGGAATTCCTTTTTCAAGTGCACTCATGTTCAACAACGGATACACGAAATTAGAAAAACTGGTATGCCAACATTAAACTCCGAATTGGGTCAAAGTTTAGCTTGCTAGCATAGAGTCAACTCTATCACGCGAGCCAGTCTACTAGCGCTAGTTTAATAGTGCTAGTCAGCTAGCATAGTATCAACCAGGCTTTACTGTCATGAGAGCCGACCCAACCAACTATAAGGAAAGTTCAGGTGAAATTTTTAAGTGAAAATAGCACAGACGCGAAAGGATTTACATAATTCAAAAAATGGAATTAAAATAATACGAGAAATAAAGTAAAGGTTTTAATTAGATGAAAGGCAAAGATGTTTCTCACCTGGTCGAAGCTAAGTTTCAGCTAAGAGATTCGTGTGAAAGCGTTGTATGAAGAAATGCGTGTAACTGAGATGTACAACAGATGCAGAAGCAGAGATGTACAATCGAATAGACGCGAATTACAAATATCTCTGCGAACAGATGCGGGAAGTAACCAATATTCACCCACCAAAACAGATACAAATAAAAAGAAGGCAAATTTCTCTAACAAGATTTAGAAGTAGAGAGCGTGAGAATAGAAGGCAAAAGAATAGAACGCCACTGTAGGAAAATTTTTGACGTAAGAAACATGCAGCCACAATAAACATTTGATTGTCATGGTAACGACCTAACACTTTTTAAATTGACTTACTGGAATAATTTGCTTTTTGTTTGTCCGAGACAGTTCTTACGCAATTTAGTTTCTTGTTAAACAAAATATATTCGTGTTTTATTTATTACTTTCTCTTATTATTGGAAATATTGCTATCGTGCCATATTTTTCTTCTTTCTCTTACCGCGGTATAAGAAAGTATTTTTTTTAATATTTCAGAATAAAATTATGATACAAGACAGTTCAAGTCCATGTCTCATTTTCCAATTATTTAAAAAGCTTGGACAATTAATGAAGTGGCTTTAAAATGTAAACTCTAGTGTTTACTGTTTATTTGATTTGGAGGTTTTGAAAAATCTCAAGTTACAAATAGTTCATGAACGAATCTTTCGTAAAAACGGATCCTGAACCTTTGTCATTCCTTGATTTTGGTTTCTTTTAGTTTAGTACCGGCAGTTAAGGGAATAAGATGGAACGGGACGAAAGCAGTATGGCGATTGTGAGGTTAAAAAGTTCCTAGCAAGTTTAAAGGTTTTCTGGATGTTGGGATGTTCTAATTAATTGTCATTTGTCACTGAATATTTATTATGTAAGTGCCAAAATATAATTTATTATACGTGGCTATTAAAAATCTAGGTTACAAAACATTGTTCATACTTGAGATTATTGACATCGTTCCAGAATTATTGCAAAAAGATCCTCTCATTTTTTTTGTGGAGGTTTTAGGGTAGGTATTTTGGATGATAAATGTCATATATTAGGGTAAAGGTTTTGATATGTTTAATTTTAGATGGGGGAGCAAAAATATATACAATGTTGGCAGTTTGACTACAATCAAAGAAGTAAAATATGGAATTGATATTTAGGGTGTAAATATTCCTTAAATCTTTGTACCGAAAATAAAATTGATACGGCTTATTCCGAGTATTAACTTTTAAGGGTACTCTCCACACAGCAGTTTTTTCTTCACCAACTATCACATATTAAGAATTTTGATTTGTTATTGTGTTCATTGTTAGTCTTAACGTAATGTTGAGACAAGAATTCTTTTTTAAAATAGGACACTGATACAATGTACATGCAATATTTTCAGAGTTGGAACATATGGGGCTCAAGTTTGGAGGGTATGAATCTGGATGCTTGGAGTTGTCATCTTTATTTCCCGTGCACTTACCAAGATTTCCTTCCCAAGCTATTATGAATCTAAGATTTCTATTTGAAGAAGTTGAATTGCCTATTTGCCAAAAAGATCTGCCCGTGAACAGTTTGAAGTAAATCTACAGCAGCAAGAAGGTTTGCCAGAACTTCTTTGTTTTTTTTTTAAATTGACAAGAATGCAAAAGAGAAAATTGTCTTTTCTATCTAATGACTGTTTTGTAATTTATTTAACTTATTTTAACTTTTTTAAACACTGCTTTTGAGTTGCTGAAAATGTGAAGTTATCATAAGGAAACAATGCACACTTACGTATTCCAAACTTGGTTTTGCGAATTACACTTGAACTGCATTTTCAACGAAGTAGCATTGCACCAAACAGGAATAAGAATATATCCAATCTAATTTTTTATAACAAATGATGCATCCTAAAAGTGAATCTATAGAGTTTGCCGATTTCTGATAATAAAGTATAAAGTAATGCCTATTTTTCAGGCGGGCTTTATATCCAACTACCTAATCAGGTGATTTCAAATTATATTCTGCTGTTAAAAGTTATTGAATCAAATTTATTTTTGAAGTCAAAGATGAAAAATACAAGACCTTTCTTCTTTTTAACTTGTCCTTTTCAGATCTTGCTTTGATTGTTTTTAGTTGTAGAAAGTAAGTAAGGAAGTAAAGTTGTAGAAAAAAACGGTGATTTATTGATAAAATAATATCTCTTTCTTTCCTTATCCTCTATTGTTGATCTTTATTGGAGATTGTTAGATCGACTTCCTACCTAGGGCTCTCATTCTTAAGTGGTTTATGGTTAAAACCTCGGTGGAAGCTGTAGGATTGAAGGATGCTGGTATTTATCTGCTAAAATTCTCTTAATGCACGTTTTAGAAAATATTCAATATAATCCCATATATTTTGGTTTTATTCAAGAAAATGGAGGATAGCGACAGTGATAATGAAGATTCAGAAATGACCTCGCTTAATTTATTAAGTCAACCTTCATTCAAAGTAGGGGGTTCGCATCAGAGTGCCGAAGGACTTGTCAGTATCACCGAATTAACTGAAGCACCGGAAGAAAAAAGCTTCGGTTTTAAGAGAGTAAGTAGTTTAATTACTTCTAAAACTTCTCCTAATTATCAGAGACATTTTCCGTGGTAGCCTGCTTTATTTTGTGGTCATCGACCGGTTTCGGGCGTTCGCCCATCTTCAGGATGCGTTTTTCAGACAGTGTGCCAACACAGACTCGTACAGAGCTAAGTTAGTGTGAATCTAAGTCTCTGTACGAGTCTGTGTTGGCACACTGCCTGAAAAACGCATCCTGAAGATGGGCGAACGCCCGAAACCGGTCGATGACCACAAAATGAAGCAGGCTACCACGGAAAATGTCTCTGATGCTTTCCAGCTCTGCGGAACCAACCACCACAACTTCTCCTAATTAACCTAGATTTTGTCTAAATGCAGTTCTTCAGTATTTTTTAATCTTTTTTAATTTTTAGGTCGATACATACTTTAATGATGGTGTCAGACCTGTCGACTTTATTTTGGTGTGGGATGAATCACAACCAACGGCGCGTGAACCATCATCTTACGTTAAGAGAGAGGTAGACATTCTAAAGTTTTAGAGCGATTATTAATTCAATTCAAATAAGAAAACTTAATAAATCTTGCCCAGAATGCCGTCCACCGTCTTCTGCATTAAAAAAACTATTCAGTTTGCTTAATAATTATTGTGGACTAAACATCTAGTGACTTACATAATATGCAGCACACACTAACCTATTTAGAGCCAGTGCCCACGATATCTTGTTTTAATTCCAAAACATGTTCATTTTCAGACTTTTGAACAGAATTTGAAAGCGGAAGGATTGGAATTAGAATACGAAGCGTTAGACGCTGGTAGTACTTTACATTTTATAAAGATACATGCTCCCGTTGAAGTTCTTCGATGTTATAGTGAAATTTTAAAATTAAGAATGCCTATGAGAAAAGTATGACAAATTTTTTTTTTTAATTCACATACCATATTTTTTAAATACTTTTTTCGTATCTCTGTGATTCAAAACAAACAAGCTTAGTTTTTTTTTCACAAATGTAAATCGAATTTTGTTTGAAATGTAGGAACTGTGTATAGTAAGCCACAACAGTAAACTTAAATTGTTACTACAATCGGCTTTTCTTGATGATGGAGGAATGTGTAACGTGAGTGAACGAATTTTTGAAAATGAGCCTGTCTTCCTATTGCTTTTTTTTTTGTGAGAAAAAATAAAAATATTCTGCAAAACTAAAAATTTATTTTTTTATTGTGTGTAATAAATTTTAATAGTTGTTTTTATTTTCTGAAAAATTAAAGTTTATGAAAGATGACTCATGCAGTTTGTGCTAGATTTTTATCCAGTTTCACTTTAAGTCAATATTTTACAAAGAAATAATATTAGTTGTAGTTGTATTAACATTCTTCTATCTCTGTTTGATGTGATTCTCTTAAATAAAAATACTAGTGAAATTATTAGCTGCTTCCGTAAAATATAAAACACATTTTCTCTCAAGAGTGGGATCTACTATGTATAAGTGATTATCTCGAAGTACGTTTCTTTAAGGTGTTGAAAAGGCGGAAACTAAAATAATTACTGAATCATCATTACTTAATCATTTCTGTTCTTGCCATTCTTTTTTTCAAAATCTAATTGATCGTAACTAGTAATTAGTCTTATAAACAATCTTAATAAGTCATTGAAACAAAAAAATTCAGATGCCTGATTTGTTGACTACATAAAGGAAATAGTGGTCAAGGTAAAAAGTTCTTGGCCTAGTAGTGAAAATGAGTTTTTTTTTAATTTTAAAAATGCATTTATTTCTCTATGTAGTTTCCTTTTAGCTCAATACAATTTGTCCAACGTTTCTTCAATAACTGGATTCAGTCCCTGAAATGCGATTCTGGAAGGTCTTCCAAATATCCATTTACCGCTGCTTTCACCTCTTCATATGACTCAAAACGTTTTTCAGCCACAAATTTCTTAATGTTTGGGAATAGATGAAAGTCAGAGGGAGCCAAACCTGGCGAATAGAGAAGATGTTTCAATAATTCATACTTCAAATCCCTCAAGTTTCCCATTGCGAAAGCGCCTTTTGTGAGCGGGTACATTGTCTTGGTGAAAAAAGAGGATTTTTTCTTTTGCAAACCAGGTTTTTTCTCACAAATTTTTTCATCTAGCTGGTCAAGAAGATGTGCGTATTATTCCCCATTAATTGTTTGACCCTTTGGCAGGTATTCAATTAAAAGAATCCCTTTGGAATCCCAAAAAAACACTAGCACTAACCTTTCCAGCCGATGCAATTGTCTTTGCATTCTTCGCTGCAGAGCACCGGCTTCTACCCACTGCTTAGACTATTGCTTTGACTCAGGTGTAAAGTGGTAAACCTACGTTTCATCCATCGTAACAAATCTGCGCAGAAAATCGGTTGGATTCTTCTTAAAACGGCGAAACATTGCTGAGAAACTCGATTTCTCATATGTTTTGTGATCAGCAATAAAAACCCATCTTGCACAAAGCTTTCTCATACTGAGTTGTTCGTGTAAAATGTGCCCTTTCTTCTGAGATCCTTAGGTTTTTATTGCTGACCTTTAACCGTCGATCATTTAGAACCATATTGTGTATCTTCTCGATATTTTCTTCGGTAGTTGCAGTTTTTGGCCGTCCT
Source organism: Triatoma infestans (assembly GCA_011037195.1). Taxonomy (NCBI): domain Eukaryota; kingdom Metazoa; phylum Arthropoda; class Insecta; order Hemiptera; family Reduviidae; genus Triatoma; species Triatoma infestans. Next base: position 44,558 of record JAAEAF010006783.1, read on the forward strand.
TCACGTTGATCATCTTCAATCGTTGTACGGCCACATTTAAACTCAGTTGCTAATTTTTTTACTGTTGTAATGAAGATATATATATACGCTTTCACCAAATTTGGATGAATTTCTGATGGCGATAAACCATCCAAAACGAAGAATTTTATGACGGAATGGTATTCAAGTTTATTCATTTTGCCAAAAACACACATTACCCTTACTTTAAATAGCCGTATAAAACAAACCTATTTGTCTGATCAAATTCACATTTGGTATTTACTTTTGCAACAAGTGAGCCAAAATAACAAAACAGTAATTTCGTTTGTAGCAGTACCAACTGTGGGCTAGGCCGAGAACTTTTCCCCTTGCCTTCGTATGTAGAAAGGCAAATTCACTAGTATCCATAGATTTTGTTAAGCATAAGTATACTGGAACATGCCTTTAACATTTTCCCTGAAGAAATATAATTAGATTAGTGCATATAAAATGCATCAAATAGGATTCACAATTCTGTAGAGATATTTGGTCATTATATCATAGTCTTTTAAATTTATTCATTATATGCTCAGATAAAGAAACTGACATGAAATTTGGAGATGTTAACCCAAAAACATGTAGTTAGTGAATTACTTTATTTGTATCATTTCTATTTTGCTTAGCTTCATAATCCCTCAATTGAAACTGGCAGTTCTTGAAAATTTATGCATGTGCTTTTAAAATATCTATAAAAGCAGTTCCACATATTTTATAAATTAAAAAATATATAAAATTGTGTGTTGCTTCAACTGATTACTAAATATGGTACTAATTTATGCTAAAAAAAAAAGGAAAGAAAAAAAGAGATTTGAATCTTGTAAAATGAAACGCACCTTTTTTGATTTTTGTCATTTTACAGATAGAAAAGCTATCACGCAAATCACCTACTGGTGCTAGAAAAGTAGTTAAAGGAATGTTACATATATTACTAGAGAAGTTTGTATATCATGACAAGGAGATATTTCCAAAAAAAGATCAACGATTTACTGCCATTTATAGTAGAGATAAAGAATACCTGTAAGTTCTATTGATCTAAGATGAAAATTCTTTTCAGCTATTGAAGTTTTAATGATCTCTTCAAGAGTTATCGCATGCTACTACGCAGCAATTGAAGCATCACCCAACAACTGGGGAGTTTAGTGTTTGCAATAGATAGAGCTTTTGGTAGTTCAATAATCACTTGTTCGTGTGAAAGCATTAAGTCTGTACACAAACTCCTAGACAAAAGTATCATAATACGTGTTTTTTCATCCTCTAAAGGGTGTCCTTTGAATAGTATACATACCATAAGGCTTCATTGAAGACATGCTTAAAGAATGGATAAGTTAACATTAATGGTACGAGAGTTATTACCTGTTGAAACAAAATAATCCCTTGCTCTGGGATGTGGTGTAAAGACGGCTGAGGAACTCCTCACCACGGCTCTTCAAAATCTTCTGAGTAGGACATCATATCCTGAAAACTTTTCCTCGAAACATAAAGTTTCCAGTTAATGCAATTACCAGAGCAAAAAGAAGTCACTGAATAAATTTTCAACGTCTACAATTATTGCTTCTCTCTCTCTTTTCAACATGATTTTAATAAACGTTCCAATAGAATTTCTAAAATTAGTTGCTCAGTTACATTTAGCAAACAAAAAGTATCCAGGGGTTATAATTAAAGGTAAAAAATATGATTTAATCCGGAGAGAAATGTTTACTTTGTAAATATGATTTGTTGGATGCGATTGTTCATATCCTATCAGAATGTAAGACATTTATAGCTTATAGACATAAATATTTTGTTATCCTACCAAATTCTGAATTGGATGCGTTAGATATTATGTTTAATTGTAATTTAATATCCGATATAAAAAATTTGTATTTGTACACGAAAATCTGCTTAGAATTAAGAGAAAAGTTAAAACCATATTTAAATTAGAGAGATGAAACTGAAATGGTTGGTCATTAGCTATACAGATATAAGCACCTCAATTACTAATTAGAACACAACTCGGTTTAAGATTAAAAACTAATGAACATTACTTTTTGTTTATAATTTTGTTTTGTTTCTCTTATTGAAAAGTGATCATTTATGTTGAACCCTTGCTATAAATAATAATATTTTAAAAATAATAGTAAATAGTAATATTTTATAAGCAATAAAATTTGGTTTGATTTGAAAATGATTTTAATAATGTCAAGTAATTTAATATTTTTGTCCAGGAGTTTTAGTTATATGAAATTAGTTTTCGCTATAGCAATAGTCCTTTAATGCTAGTGCTAGAATTTTAAGTAAAACTGCATTATGAAAACGAATTATAGCCAATGAGAATTTCCTTTAATTTTAATCGATTTTTCTAGTTTTGATATAAAATCATCGAATTTTTTCACCCAAGCTGTACGTTCAAGAATAGTTCAGTTTATTTTGGATAGAACTCTGTTCGATGTACCAACTACTAATGATATGCATGTTTTTGGTATTGAAAGATTATTAAATGGAATGGTATATAAGGCTGCTTATCCTCTGCACGATGTAAGTTTTTATTATTATTGTGATAATGACGTTAATTACATTTATCGATAAGTACGCTTTACATGATTTTTCTAGGAAGACCCATAGACAATAGGTCTTATTTTTTTTTAGTATTTTATTACAACTGTAATAGATAACAATTAATTCATCTAAATTTATTATAATATTATAAAATATAGCCCCCATCTTTATTAGTATTTTTAATTATTTCAGGGTGACCTGAAAACACCAGGAAGTATGAGATATACACTGTTAAACGAATGGGCTTCATTAAATAAATGGCATAGATATCAACCCTTAGATTATATAAAGGAATATTTTGGCGTTAAAATTGGCCTGTATTTCACTTGGTTGGGATTTTATACAACTATATTGATTCCTGCATCTATAGTTGGTTTGGCTTGTTTCATTTACAGTTGCATTACTCTATCCCAAAATGAGCCAAGGTATGTTTAAAAGTGGAAAGTATTCCATGATTTTCTTACTTTCTCTTACTGCCATGAACAAGATCATTGGAACATGAAAAACTGAAGAATACTTATTAATTAATCATTGCGTTTATCATTAATCATTATAGTAACTTTTGTTTAAAATTAATTATGTCAGACCCATCCACATATTCAACAATACTTATTAACATCCCTGGAACTTGACAAGAACGTTTTAGTCAAAATATTTGAAATAATACTTTACAGGCCTTTTTTCAAAAAACAACCTTTTGCGATATTCTCAAAAAACAACCTGAATTGGTATTCCTACTGCACATATTTATGTAATGTATATTAATTTTATTTTCCTGAGAAAATTGATTTTAAAGAGGTTTGTTTTGAGAGCTGGGAATAATTTTAAATAATATTTGAAACAACTGGTTATTCCGTATAGCTGATTCCTCAATATAAGTCCAATGATGAAATAAATGTTATAGATGTTACCTCATAAAATTCGTGTCCAGCTCCTCTTTAGGTTTTTGTCTTAAGTGCCATTTCAATAAGTTATACGATTCCACCAAAACTGTATAATATTAAAGAAGATTGCTAATTGTAAAATGATACCTTTAAATTAAATTTTTAAAATGATATTTGTCGAATGCAGTAAGCGATAGTCGAATGAATGTTTTAATCCAGATTTTCGTTTCTTGTTGAAAGCCTTTTTATTTTCCAGCAACGATATTTGTACTGGACGAATTGATGTGAAAATGTGTCCTCTCTGTGATAAATTCTGTGATTATTGGGATCTCAAAGATACATGTTTCCATGCACAAGTCACTTATCTGATTGATAATTATACCAGTGTGTTCTTTGCCTTTTTTATGTCTGTTTGGGGTAATGTATTTCTAATTCTAATAATTTTAAATTATGTTACTTTACATGATTCAAATGAAATTAATAATATGAATTCCAGCGGTAATTTTTTTGGAATTATGGAAAAGGTATAGTGCAGAAATGACGCATCGTTGGGATCTAACAGGTTTTGACACTAAAGAAGAACAGCCCAGACCTCAGTATTTAGCTCAGTTGGAAAAATACAAGTTACATGGTAAACAGCATGTTAACGTAATCACCGGTGTTGCGGAACGAAGAGTACCCTTCTGGACTATAAGATTTCCGGCTACCTTATTGTCCTTTTCTGTTGTATTACTTCTGGTAAATATTTATTTCATGTATGTATATAATATATACACATTATATATATATATATATATATAAGCTTTTGTTTTATACATTTATACATATTTTTAATCAAGTTAGAAGCAGTAACTATGAATTTGTGCCTGGAAATGGATTTGCCTTTAGAAACCGACCTTCCTCTAAATTATTGTATAAGTTCATTTAACGACAGCCTTTGTTAAGTGGCCAACGTCTTCGCCTTTGGTTCCCGCGATCAAGATTTTTTTTTTTTATAGCGTGGGAGCACGTGATTGAAATTGGAGAGCTTTGAATGGAAGTAGCGATTAAACTAAATAGGCTGCGACCAGAAATATCACTGTGGATCTCCGAGGTGTTAATGTTTACGCTCAAATTGTATTCGTCTGTTAACTTAATAATTTGTAATTGTTAGTGACTTGGTGTGGTGGCAGGCCAGAGTTTTCGTGTTGTAGGTTTGCTAAACCCAAGTAATTGCAGACATCAAAAACATTCTGCAGACCCCTTTTTTATCAATATTGTAGGCTTGTAATTGAAATGTACAAATGTTGTTTTTTTTGTTAAGCTGGATACCCGTAGTGGGGTCGCCAAGTTCCTTGAAGAGTACTCACTCCACTTCCTCCCTGGCACAAGCACATGTTCAGAACCGCTGGCACGCTTGCTTTGTTCTGTACTTTAAAAATAGCTGTCTGGTAGGCCGTAGATTTCCTGATATTCTTTTATCATTAATGAAATATATTCTTTTGCAGGTTGTTTTGGCATTGGCTACAGTATTGGGCGTTGTACTATATAGAATGTCCGTTTTGACCGCACTAAGTGTCTATGGAGATACTGATATATCATCTTATGCAATTCTGTTCACCACTACAACAGCTGCAGTGATAAATCTTGTCTGCATAATTGGATTCAATTTGGTATTTTTTATTTTATTTTAAACTACCTAGTAAATCTATTTGTTACAAAACTGATCCAATGATTCTTTACTAAAATTAAAATTTTTGTTTTCTAGATTTATTCATGGTTAGCTGAATATCTAACTGAATTAGAAATGTTAAGAACTCAAACTGAATTTGATGATTCACTTACATTGAAAATGTACTTATTACAATTTGTCAACTATTATGCTTCCATATTCTATATTGCGTTTTGTAAAGGGAAACTGACTGGTTATCCAGCCAAGTACAACCGACTTTTTGGCTTTAGACAGGAAGAAGTTAGTCAAATAATATTATCATCTACTGAAATGCTATGATTACTTGGTTTAATGAGGTTATTTATTTTTAAATTTTAGTGCGGTCCTGGCGGATGTTTAATGGAATTGTGCATTCAGCTTTTTATCATTATGGTTGGTAAACAAGCTTTAAATACTGTAATAGAAATGGTTCTCCCGTAAGTATATCAAGAGAATTATCTATATTATTATTTATACACTTTTTTTTTGGAATCTAATCCCAGTTAGAAGGTATGGCTATAAAGCCAAATCCACTGCCATCTAGGTAAACTATTGTGGCTTCCTTGGATGTTTTTTTGCATACAATGTAGTTCAGTTCTATAAAATAAGTAAGTTAAGTGCGTTTACGCGATGGTAGCTTGAGTTTATATTTGACATTATATGTAACACACGTATATACATCAACTACCTCCACAAGGGTACTCTTCAAGTAAAATATGACTAGTCTATTTTCCTCTAAGGAAAATGGGATTTAAGGGAAACAAAATGCCCTTTAAATCGGACATCACTTACCGTTTTATCTGAAATGGTTTTGAATCGATTTCACTAGCAATGTACTTTTAGAATATAATGAGAATTTTTTAAATATAGATTAATATATAAGTGGTGGAAGACGAAAAGGTCACCGGAACAGTGGATCACAGCAAGCAAAGTATCACAGTGGAGGAAAGATTATAAACTTGTTAAATGGGGTGCTCGCGACCTGTTCCCTGAATATTTAGAAATGGGTAAGTATTTTTTTTATACAGCCAAATGGCTTTTAAGAGTCACATTTACGTCTCAGTACAGCATTAATCAAAGCGAACGTTCATTTTTTTTAAATCCTATTATAATTTATGTTTCAAACATAAATATTATTTAGTTTTGCAGTACGGTTTTGTCACCATATTTGTGACAGCGTTTCCACTGGCACCGTTGTTTGCTCTCATTAACAATGTAATGGAGATGAGGCTAGATGCGAAAAAATTACTTATCTACCATCGTCGTCCAGTTGCCCAACGAGTTCGCAGTATTGGTGTTTGGTTTAGAATTCTTGATTCTGTCAGTAAATTGGCTGTTGTAACTAATGTAAGTTTTTTTTTTATTAACATACTTTGAACAATATAAATTTTATTATATTGAAAATAACTAATATTTTAAATCATTTACAGGGATTTATTATTGCATTTACTTCGAATTTTGTTCCAAGACTTGTCTATCAAATAATGGTCAGCAAGGACTATACTCTGCAAGGTTTTCTAAATTATTCGCTTTCAATTATGGATGCCCATGATCTAGAAGTTCGGCCTAATTCAGATGTGGAATACTGCAGGTCAGTTTGAAATCATTGCCATTTTTTTTTTACAAGTGCTGCTATGGGAATCCTCTTTACGAATGAACAGTGTGTCGATGAAGATATATTGTGGGAATAGTTACAATTATAGTCATCTCCGAGTAATTATGGTTCTGTAATGGTGTCTGTTTTAATAGAAAGAATTGTATATAAAAGCAAATATATAGCTGCTGAGTAATTCTATAGACGAGCCAACTCTGCAAGCTCGTCCATCTGTAATGTGTGATTGTTAGGTGTTTCAGTGTGGATGTTCCATCATTTTACACATCATATTTTTAGATCCGTAGATTTTAACTTAACTCCTTAGGTCGGCATCGCATAGTCATTTCTTGAAGAGTCAGTGTCTCTGCCGATTGCTAGAAATAAAAGAAGGAGCAGCTATACCACACATGAAAAAGTAACACCTCTATACTATTTATAGTATGTAGGTTGGAAGACAGCGGCTTCACGCTGCAAAAAGTAGTGCATCAGAACCGTGGCCTAAGTTCTCCTTAAATAAAAACAAAAAAATAATAATTAAGGAACTGGCTGCGCACAATTTTGTGTTTCAAACAATATTATGAGTTATTTATTATTGTTAGAATGTTTTTGCATATTTACTCAAGACTTAAATGTAAAATTCCTTTGCACGAACTTAAAAAATATTATCTTAAATGTAAATTTAACTTGCTTATTAAAAACTACAGTGATGCCACAAATGGGAAAAATTAAAAGGTAACTAAAAATTAAATTTAAAAAAATTAATCAAGTTTAGTCAATTAAATCAAAAAATTTAATTTAGTCGTAACTAAAAATTAAATATTTAACCATTCAGCAAATTAGTTTTACAATTAATAATTAAAAAAATTAGTTTATCATAAAGAAATAATTATTAAATTTTTAATTTAATGCACATTAAACCATAAATATTTTATTACTAATTCATTATGGGCGAAGCCCCCGGGAAGCTACTGCTGCGTGGGAGTGTGTGAATGCATTTCGCTAAAATGTTCGCTAAAATATTACATTTTTCTCTGATGCTTATCGCCCAACTCTATTGTGCTGCTGACAAAGATAGTTACCAAATTAGGGGGGGGGCGCATCATCTGCCTTAGCCATTCGCGCCTCCAGCTAATATTATTCCAAAGTATCCTAAGAAAAGATATCGTCACAGTATCTTAGCTTTTGATGTGGAAAGTTAAAAAATAAATATAGTAATAAAATAAAAAATGAAACAAAAAAGCCTAAAATGGTAGTCTGTAATAGAACAAAAAAAAATCAGTTATTTAATATTGTTTTTGTAAAAATGATTTCAGATATCCAGACTACAGGGAACCTCCGTGGTCAACACATAAATATGATCAAACAATTATGTATTGGACAATTCTAGCTGCTCGACTTGCTTTTGTAGTTGTTTTTGAGGTTAGTTCTTGCACGATATACCCAGTGGCGGCTGATAAATATGCACTGCAGCACACCCAAGGAAAAAACGAAAAATTAATAATGCACATAAACATTATACAAAGCATACATTGAAGAGTACAATTTAGGTTTTCTCATTGATTGCATAGATTACTAAATTATTTCTACAGAAAAGATGACACTGCCATGTAATGCAATGTCTGAATTATCACGTTCGATTATTTAAGGCTAGACTTGTCCCTTCATGACTTCCTAATGCACGGAACAAATGAATTTGACACTATCCGTTGAGCAGTATAACTTGCAAATAAATTTGTACGAATTGGTTGTTGTTCGATAAAAAGTATTATATTTCTTATTTTGTATATGCATCAACCTGACAAATTTTCAATGGCCGCCACTGCTAATCAAACATTAAAGCATCCTAATGATTATAAAATAAATAATTTAATTTTTCTAACAGAATTTTTTCCTTATAGAACGTCGTAGTATTTGTTGTATTACTGGTGCAATGGTGTATCCCAGACATACCTGGTAAACTGAAAGAACAAATTCGAAGAGAAGCGTTTATAACCAATGAAATCATTATAAATCAAGAAGCAGAACGCACAAGATTAGGTAAAGATCCAAGCGATGATAAAGATTTACAAGGATCAAAAAGTTTACAATCAACTGAAGAACAAAAAGGCAGTAGAAATGTATCGACAAATAGTAAATTTAATAATAATACAAATGGCCAAGTAAGTCTGTCAAATTTTAGTAGCCGGGTACCATCTGAGGATTATCAAAATAATAATAATAATGGCCAAGAAAGCTTGTCAACGTTTAGTAGCCGAGAACCATCCGAGAATTATCGAAGTAATAATACTAATAATCTTCGACAATGGATGAGAGATTTCAGTCTACGACCAAGAGATGAAGCTTTAGTACATCGGCCGCATAGTTTTGGTGAAATTTCCGAAGTTACAGTTTAGTTTATTGCCTTAAAACATTTTTTTTTGTTTTTTAAGTGTTTCAAGTGTTCATTTAGCTTAAAAATAAAATATTAACTATAGCATATTGGATGATTCTTTGCATGGAACATATCATTATATTTTGTATACAAAACATAAAACTTTCTCTTAAGTCGAGGCAGTTTACTTAATGTTTATGTACTTAAGTTAATATCGCAGAGTACAAAAAAAAAGGGAGTAGAATATGTTGGCCTTTAAATTGAAATTACATATAACATCCCGTTATTAATTTAGTAACAAATAGCGCCAAAAAAAATGCGTAATAAGTAGCTTCAATTAAATAATGGTGCCATATTATTTTTATGGAAACATTATTTTTATGGTTGTAAAAAATAAAAATGGAAGAAATTCATTTGTTAAACACAAAGCAGTTTATGGTTTTAATTAGTTTATAAGAGATACGAATCAGTCTTTAAGCGATTGAAAGACTTTAAATTTTTAGCTCTTGCGCTGGATTAATAGTTTGATTGTGATCCTTTTATAATATGCTATTGTTAATTATTTTGCCTTGTAGCAAAAGAAAATTTAAGGAATGAAATCTTGTTTTTTACCGTCAGACATAAAAATATATATTTATTTTTTTAGATCCACAAATAATAGATACGATTGTTTAAAGCTTAAAGGACATTAATTTTAATTAAACTTAGGCTAGATTGATGTTCTTATTGTGTGTGCCTTTTACCCCCCTCCCGAATTAAGGCAAATAGCTCTAAAAATTATTTTTTATATAAAATCGTTTTTATTATGCCTGTTTGTTTTGGCTATATTTTTAGCAGCTCAAAATATCTAGTTGTGCTATGAGAGAATAATATACTCAATGGTGCAGTTATATTAGATTTATATAGTTGAAGCCTAAAGAAAACATTGAACTCTATTTATACTGCCTTTTCATATGGATTGTTAAGTTTTGAGTTTAAAATGATAATTATAGTTTTATATTACTGTTAGTCATTATGGATCTAATTCCTATTTTATTTTCGACAGCTGTCAATCTATGGATTGCACAATATGATCTTAAATTCTGTTTTTTTTGTTGCTGTGTGTCCTTTTTTTATACAATAGTTTTCCTAATAACAAAAAACAGTAATCCTTTGTGATATAATAGACTAGTCGACTAATAATAGACTAGACTAGTAGACTTATAATTTTTGTTTTATTCTACTTGACCGATTTAGATGCAGGAATTTATGTTTTTAATTTAATTTTCCTGATATAAATAGAAATCTCTTTCTCCATTATCTTTTATCCTTAGGCCGCCTTCAAATATATTTTACCAAATATAGTTTCGCTGCCGTATGCGAATATTATTATTTATTCTAAAAGATGGTGCTCACCCACAGTCACTTTTTTTTTTTTTACAAGTGAACACCTCAATCTTATTTTTATTCATGTGTTTGTTCCTTATTTCGCGCTCAGAAAAATGCGCCTGTAGCGGGACAAAGTGTAGACCAAAATTAATCGTATTGGCTGTGAAATTTTGAATCTCGAAAATGAAATTATTAATGTTACTTCCTAATGAATTACTTTATTCACTGTTATATTTGTTTACTCACTCTCATTGATAATTGTACAATTTTTGCGTAATCCCCCCCAAAAATGTTACCTCTAATCTCGTCGATGAAATATAACCTACCTTATATTTATTTTTTAACATTGTGATGCTGTGTTCAAAACATTAACCAGTTATAATTATTGTTAACAAAGTATACTAAGAAAAGATTTGTTCAAGTTGTGCAACGTAGAGTCTTGAAAGTTTTAGCTTTTGTTGCTGATAATCTCAAAAAGAATGGTATTTTTTTTCTTGGTGTGCAATGGAATGTTAAAACAAAATAAAAAAACCAATGTAGCCACTTGTTCAAACTAATTATATGTAGTAACTTTATAATTCATATTACACAAGTTTTTATAATTATTTCCTTAATGTTAATTAATTGTTAAAATTGTCCTAATCTATGCAAATATTTTGAACCTTTCATAGCAGAATGTGTTAAAAATTAATTTAAATTAAAATATTAATAAATTCATTGTTCAAACTTAATGTAGAATCAATTTCAAATTTCTTTGGAATGGCCATATTGGAATTCAATGCCTGATGGGCGGCTATACCGCCAAGATTGACACACTCTGGCTCGGTGAAACCTTGTAGTATACCCGTGATAAAACCAGCTGCAGTACTGAAATTGGAATCCATGGAATATGATGATGGCTATTTTTATATGAATTGAGATTTAAAAAAAATACTTGAACAGGTATTTATATTTACCTATCTCCGGCTCCCATAGCGTTGATTAATTTTGTTACAGGTTTAGTTGGATAATATCTAATGAAAAGTTCACCTGATTGTCTGTTGAAATTAGTTTTTACTGGTTCATCATATTTTGCTCTGCTTATCATCTTTAATAAAAATAAACAAGAAAGCAACAAACTGATTAGTTAATCACTTTTTTTAAATTAAAAGTTTCTTAATTAGAAAATGTCTAACACAGGTGTTTCATAAAAATGTTATTCAAGTAATGAAATAATGAGACAACTTAAAATAATTTGCAACCTTCAACCTCACCCAGCTCTGAATTATCTTTGAAATTGAAAATTTCAAAACTCATTTATATGTACTTAAGGTATACAGCACATAACCCTAAAACACACCGGATTTTAGATAGGGAACCTGAAGTCACAGCTCCCACTGAAACCACCAAAAGCAATGTTTCAAGGAAAAAATCAAATAAAAATGATATGAAACTGCTGTTCTCCAAGGCAACGTAGAACTCAACCTTCCTCTACAGGGGTTGACATCCAACAACACCCCAGTCCACACCTCCAGCTCCCATTCAAACCTCTTGCCCATTTACTATGCAACTGTCCGTGTCTCGTGATTAACCACGACAATTCGTCGGAAAAATGCTACACCTCCATATCACCTCCAGCGAAAACGAGAAAGTTGTACTTCCTTTAGTAGAACTTCTTCACTCTTTACACTCCCACAGTAATAAAATATTCTGCTCACGGAAAGCTACGTCCCTGACCCAGCCCGCACTCTCTCATACGACGGGTGGGCGACATTCAAACTAATATTGCCCAAATTTACCGCCAGATCCCGCTTTAGAAAATATCTACCTGCGGATCTAACCACTTCTAGATCCAAGAGTGGGCCGTACATCACGCCTGCAGAACCTCAGCCAACATGGTGCGGCTAAACCTACCCGTTGGAAGGAGCAACGAGTGCTACATTGTCGACAAGACTGCAATATCCCCGGGTATGATGCACCTAATGTGCCCAGACTGAGGCGCACTAAACCACCTGGGAAACAGTACTACCCGGATTAAGGCCCTCGCAACTCTACGCTTAACTAAACCCTAAATCTCAAGTCTTATTTAGAATAATAATTCCTATTGATCAATCAGTAACCAAATGCCTGTACCTTCTTCCTTTCAAGGTTTTACAAGAATATAGGATTTGTTTCCCAAATATGTAAACAATATCTGTATTTTCCCCCACACTAAATCCAAAGAATCCATTTTTAATCTTCTCCTTTAAATTTATAGTTTACTAGAAGTTTCAGTATCGAAATTTTGTCTGTTAAATTTACTCTCAGATTTTTACTCTGTTTCTTCTATCATAACTGCAGAACCAAGGTTATTTATGTTGTTACACGATAAATAAACTACAAGAATAAGATATATATGTGCTTATAACGGGAGTGGCTTATAAAGCAAAATCCAAAAGTTCACTACGGATTTAAAAAATCTTCGAAAGCCCAGTAGTGAGCCCTTAGCTACATTTTTTGGATTTTTATACATTACTTGGAATAATTGTTACAACTTCTCTACAAGAAATTCGCATTTGTAAAATTTTACACAAGCTTTATAACAATTTTTGTTTGAAATACTGTTTGGGGGAGGGGAGAGTCCTTTGATAAAGATAGAGCCCTTCGATAAAATTTCCACAGCTCTCCACTGTGCGGCGCCCTAGTCTCTTTGTGTTTTATATTGTGTGTAGTTAGTAGTATAATGTATTAATGCATATAATGTAGTATAATGTATTAATGTGAATGAAGATATATAGCAGAGAGCTGGTGTTGCCCAAGGGTACGCTTAACCCAAGTAGTTGCACCCATCAGATACCTCTGCAGTGGGTGTTCGTATAGGTGATGTTCATGTTGCTAGGCAGGGATACTAGCAATGGATGCCAAGATCCCAGAAGTTCTAGACCAATTTCAACTGGGAATAGGCAGGAGAATAGGTTTCAGCTTAAACTAATTTAGGCAGTTTAGAAAAGAAATTTTCAATAACTTCTTTCAATCAGACAAACGGCGCTGATTCTGACGGATGACAAGAGATTAACTTGTTTACAATTTTCTGCTTCATATCTAAACAACGCAAAATATACTTTACCAGTAATCCTCTTCTTCCTAATGTAACCATAATAACTGGAATGTATTCTGCCAATGGAATAGCTAAATGAGCTAATTGTTTCAACAATTTATTTATATCAGTGTCATCAGTTTTATCATTTGCACCAGTAGATATACCTAAAATATGAAAAATAATAATAGTTCGATTATTACTATCAAAATACTGCACTACTCAGATATCATAAATAATCGTTTTAATGTACAAAATAAAAGTAATAAGTAATTTATTTACCAATGGCTTTAGCCATAGATATCAATTCATTCATATTAGGAGATGCATAAGTAATTGATTTCCATAGATCTGTATTAAAAGGTTTTACTGCTTTCACCAAATCCGTGGGTTCATACCAAACTGAAATTGAAACAGAATGAAATACTAAATTCAAGTTATGGACTAAATTTTACTTATGGTCGGCCCTCGTGACTGTAAACGCGCGCAAATAGAACAGTGATTCACTTAATTTCGAGTTTGACCAGCTAGGAGTTTTTTTGGGAGTTCTGCACCCCGAGAAAAGAGATTGCTAAAGGTCCGTAAAATATATATTAGAGTTCTCTACGTGCATCTGCCACAGAAGGGACAACCAATCGTAAGTTCATTTTTACCCTCATATCATTTACATTTCAAACAAATATTTTTTTAAATAATATAAATATAATTACTTGGTATATTGCTTTGACCAGCCAATTTCAGGGTATAGTTCATGGTATCCTGAGAAATATTTCCATCCATAATTATAATCGGACTATTTTCTATAATATCTTTATGTTTCATAACCTGGAAATATTAGTGTGATTGATAAGGTCCATTTAGTTTATAATAAATAATAAAAGAGTTTTATAGTTGTTTAATTTTCGCTAACTATGTTGAAGAATGAACCTGAATGCACCCTTAATTTTTTATTTTAAAAAGAATTCTTTATTTTATTTTAAATAGAATAATGACATGCTCAATGTCGAAACGTAAGAAAAGAAAATAAAATGTATTCATTTTAAAATAAAAAATTAAGGCTGTATACTGGTTTTCAACAGTAATGTAAAACAGCCATAAATTCTACAACTTTTTAATTACAATAGTTGTTTAAATGAAAAAGTAGTTCAACAGTATTTAATTAACACATTTAAATAGCAAAGTTACAAAAAGAGAGGCCAAAAGAGTAGTGTATTATTATTATTTTTACTAACTATTCCTATTTTTTGTGATCAACATGAGTTCTGTATCTACTTCATAGTTAAAATTATTTTAACACAAAATATCAACAATAAAGTTATAAAACCCATTTATTACAGTAACACTAATCTGTAAGTTGTGTTAAAATAATAAAGTTTAAAATTATAGTTAATTCTATTTTTCTATACAACCGATATACCTGTTCAGGTGTAATGGTAGAATGAATGTTCATGTCTCCAACTCCAAGTTTCGCTTCACCAGATTTGTCTATTAAGGCACTATAACATGCAGTTCTTGCTTTCTTGTTCACCATGACGCCACTTGCATCCTGCAAAGAGTAGTTTTTATAAGGATATTTTCTTTATGTAGAAATAACAATGGGAGATAAGTAAGTGGGCAATTTGAAAAGTCACAAATGGAAAAAACATTAAAGTAAGGGTCTTAATATTTCTTTGTAACACAGACCTCACTGCTAGTCAGACGAAGGCTCCCAGATCTCTTTTAAGAAAATATTTTTAAATGCATAAATTATTAAAATTGCAAAAGAAGCTATTTTTAAAGAAATGTAATAATCAAAATGAAATAAAAAAACATAGATATAGTAAAATATGTGCTTCTTCCAGAAAACCTACATTAATTTTATAATAGGACAAATAAAAACCTTTGCTTAAAGTTTTAAATTTGTTACCAAAATTAATTAGCTTGCACGATAGAGCAAAGAAATTGGGTTAATGCAATTTTAATCAATTAATTAACTTCTTGAATATGTGGATGGGCCGCATTGTGGGATAACATCTGGTATTTTATCCGTCTTAGCATGCATATTCCATTTGTTGTTCCTGACCGGTTCGGGTTTTCATCCATCGTCAGAGCAAATTCACCAAGTACTTGTAGACAATTCACTTTAACATAATGTTTCTCTTTCACTGTATACATGTATACAACCAACAAGTGTGAGTGTAGCAGAAACACTACGTTGAAGTGAACTCTTTACACGAACTTGGTGAATTTGTTCTGACGATGGATGAAAATCCGAAACCGGTCAGGAACCAAATGAACATGACGACGGATAAAATACCAGAAATTAATTTTAATTCAGCTAAATACTAATAGATAGCAGATGTTCCTTGATTATATCCTTAAATGTTACAAATAATTGAACATACAGATCTCGCTACAAGAGAGCAGCAAGTAGAGAAAAGCAGAGAAAAAGGGAATTAAAAATTTTATGGTTGAAACTGTTATAAATTAAAATTTATGTGATTTAAACTGTCTCTCTAAACAACAATAAATTACAATTATTTTCAAATGTATTACTCGTAAAATGATTAAACTAATTTGATATTTTAAATATTGAGAAAAGATTATTTTAAAGATTTTGCTTTTACAATATTAACCATGATAATCAAAAGTCCGGCAATTAAAATTGTTAATTAAACATGAATGATTATTTGATACAATTTTACTTTCTGAGTTCTATGTGATGCACATCTTGAGTATTTATGGTACCAGCGCCCGCTCTAGCGGTTACGTCGGCCCGGACAAAAAGACAAATTGCCGCCCCTTAGGAATATATACACTACCAATTAGAAGATTGGGATCAGTTAAAAAATTGGGCCTTGAACTACAGTCGATCGTGTCCAATTGATATTCTTGAAGTTGCTCTTAAATCTGCCACGACATGTCCCCAATAGTTTCGTTCGCTGGAAGTTGAATGACGGCAAATGAAACCCAAGATTTTTAATAAATCTATAATTAATATTCGCAGCCCTCTCTCTATAGCTTCTAGCTGAAAAACAAATGTAAAAACTCTGAACCCTCTCATGAAAAAGAAAGGGGGGAAAAATATCATCAAGCATTATTCCAAAAAGATATTTTGGCAAATAATATGCCAAGAATTATCTTAATAGCTTGCAAAAGAAATATAATGTAGAAAAAAGATGAATAAATATTTGAATACTATTAATATATATTAATATAATTAATATATTCATTTATTTCTAGTTTAAAAATAAAGTGTACGCTTTTTTTCAATTATAATGTAAATCTAAGTAATTTTTTCAGTTTTTGTGATTTTCTCCATAATAACATCGACGAATTTTATTAAATTTGGTATACTAACTATAAAGTTTGTCGATTACAATTTTGAAAACTGGAGTAAGAGAAACTTGTGTGAGTGTTCCACACCAGATTTTTTTGTTTTTTAATTAATAAAGTAACTAATTAAAATTAGTATATTTGTAGTTATAAACATTGCCACCAGATAACAACACCTACTGAGAAATCAATTTTATTTATGGTTGTATAGTTTGTCACTAGGTGTCGCTACTTCCAAAGATTTTTTTTTTAACCACTACCCGTCCCTTCACAAAGACGCAATTAAACTATTAAAAATTGTTTACATCACAGGATGGCGCTGTGATCGGGTGGCAAATTTTGGAACTACAATTCTGTATATCTATAAGCTTATGCTTTCTAGCGGCAATTATTTGAACTACTACAAATTCTAGGTTAAGTAAGTGCTGTTACCTGGCGGTGAATTCAGAAACGTTAATTTTATTCGTTTTTAACTATTTTTCTTTTTTTATTTCAACTAAAATGTAAAATTTGAATTTTTTTGTTTGTTTTATAAGAATACAGTCCTGATTTTTTAGTATAAACTTTATCTACCACAATTACATTCTTAAAGCAGTTAGAAAAATGAAAAATTCTATATTTTTTCTTAGTTCTATCTTTTTTTATGTCTTTTATTAATTATTCAATTATTTGTTAAAGGGTGCTAATTGTGACTCTAAAATTAATTAAGTTATTTTCTCTCTTATTAAGTTACATGTTTTTATTATATTTAATACCGATTTAAAATATTCTTCCAAATAATTGTGAAGGGTGTTTTATCCCGAGACTTAAATTGTCCTGCAAATTGCCGTCACAAGCACTGCTACTGGATTGATAGAGAGCTTGCTATCATATCAATGCAATCTTATTTAGGTAAATAGTATAATCCTCACCTCCTTTATTTATCTGTAATACATGTCCACTAACCGTTTATTTGCAAATGAATTACACAATAATGAAATGAAGGGTGATTGTTTTATACCAGATTTCTTTTTCCTAAATCGCGGCAGTAGACTAAACAAATTTAGGGATGTCAAATCTAGACTATGAGGGAAAATGCAGACTTTGTCAACAGAGCATTATTTTGATTAGGAACATAATTGTTTTCTTTACAACCTTTATTTGAATCTTATTTTCGCATTATTTTTTTGTCTCAAAAGTTTTATTTTCGGGACTTCATCAGTCATCAGTTATTTTAGTGGTACTTTAGAGAAATGCATATTGCTATTGTTCCGTCAGAAAAATGTGGCAGGTAAAAGTGATAAGAATATATATGTATAGATAGTATTCACGTTTAAAGAAAATTGTTGCAGCCAATTTCGAGAAAATCACGATAAAGTAAAAAAAAATAAATGCAGTAAATTCGCATACTCGGATGGACTTTGCCGTCTGTGCAATCCAAAAAGTAAATTCTGGCAAATTGAATTAATTAACTGGTTTTGTTCTTAATTTGTTTGCAAAGTTAAACCTTTGCACTTCTATGGCTAGTTGCAGCGCTCGCTCTAGCGGTTACGTCGCCCCGGACAACAAGACAAATTGCCGCCCCTTCATATATATACACTACCGATCAGAAGTTTGGGATCAGTAAATAATTTAGTTAGTTACTAAAATTCTTTACAGATAAATATGGTTACATTGTAATAAGAATTGTCCAATAACGTGATTTATGCATAATACCTCCCCCATTTAAATGGTGCCTTTTAAAATAAATATTTTATTAACATAATATACTCCTTATACTGCCTTTATAAGGAGCCCTTCTGCGGTTGCCCAGGAGCCTCATTCACGCTTCTATCAAGGAATGGATAGAAGACCAGCATCTAGGATGGTGGGAAAGAACGCCACGACAGAGGCAGGCTAAATTCTTTGTTAAGACATTTAGCTATATTCACCAGGGATGTACTGAGCCATAGCCGAAGAGATATAAGGATAACAGTGGGTCTACTAACAGGGCATTGCGGGCGGCTGAATAGGCACATACACCATTTACTACTAGCAGACAACACGTTAGGTTGTTTCAACTGGACCGAGGAGGAAACCCCGGCACACGTCCTTTGTGTGTGTGCCGGTCTGGCGAGGACAAGGTTTCTTCAACTGGGGACTAACAATCCCGAAGCCACGAGCTTCATGCGGAGCCACTTTCAGCTTTGCTAGGCCTGATTAAGAAGCGAAGCTGAGCGATGTCATACCCAGGGGATACCAATAGACATTCAATGAAGGTCGCAGTGGAATGAAGCGTGGCCCTCCCCCATCCAATCTAACATAATATACACTTTGCCCTTTGAGAAACAATTTAGCTCTTGGATTTGTTAGTAATTCACAGAGAATTATTTCTTTCAAATTATTGATTCTGTTTATAGATTAGGATTTTGTATTGTTTGTCAACAAATCATTATTTACTTACTTTTTATTCTATTTTATTTAATCGGGATTAGTTCACACCTCGAGTTTCACGAGTACATCTTATTGCAACGTTGTTTTTTCATCTTTTGAATTAATACAAAATGGGCAAAGTTAAAGAACTGAGTGTTGCTACCAGAATTGCCATTTGAACACTTTACATAAAATAACGGTTGAACTTAAAATTTCAAAAAATAGTGTCACCGTTTAGCTATCAAACGGTTTAAAAAATATGGTGATCATGAAGATTTACATCGCTCCGGGAGACCAAAATCAACAATACAGGTGAGGGTAAGTTCATTATTTTATGAAGTAAAAGAAACAGACGACTCACAGCTCTAAAAATCAGAGGGGAAGTTATTAAAACAAGTTCGAGGCGAATTTCTGTCTCAACTGTTCAAAGGCGACTTCGTCAAGCGAACTTAATACGAAGAGTTCCAACGCTGAAACCATTACTAAAGGGTGCAGACAAGAAGGAACCATCAGAGTGGGCTTGAAATACAAACACTTCACAGTGAAAGGTTGGAGGAACCTTTCAGCTGAGAAAAACTACATCCACAATGCATAATACCCACTGTTATGCACAGAGAGCGCTCGTTCATGGTTTGGAGATGTTTTTCAGGCTATGGAATAGTGATCTCTCCGTATTGACGGGATAATGAAAAAAGAAAATTATAAAAGCTTTTCAGAAAATCACGCCTTACCCTGAGGACTGCGATTGATTGGGGAAAAAATCATTATGCAACAGGACAGTGACCCTAAACATACTTCCAAATTATGTAGACAATACCTTAAGGAAAAAGAAGATGAAAAATATGTGTCAATATGGTCTGGCCCTCGCAATCCCCGGTCTTGAACCCAATTGAACTTTTGTGAGATGAGCTAGATGGAAAAGTTCATATCAAGTGCCCTAATTCTCCAGATGCTCTAAGGCAGATACTGTTCATTGTGTGAACTAATATTGAATTCGAAACAATCAATAAATTGATTGAGAGAATGCCTAGAATTATAAGAGAAGTAATTAAGCAGAGAGGTGGTCACTTTGATGAAAAAGCCGTTTAGTCGAAATTTATTTTTGGGAAAGATTTACACTTTGTAATGAATTTGTTAGCGCTTATATTATTATATATAGATTAAATATAACATTTTTGAATTGCTGACATTTTATTTCATACATAACAAATCATTGAATTAACAAAAATAAATATAATACATTTTTATTCTAGGTGGTCCAAACATTTTACCAGCAGTGTATATATTTTTTTAAGCAAGTCTATGCATGTTCAAACACAAGCTGAAGCGGCACTCTGCGTACTAATGCTATTCTGTTCAGAGAAGTATATGCTTGTTCAAACAAGTTCAAGCATCGTCCTTTACAAATTCTGCGATAATTTTTCAATAATAAAGTAAATATTTTCAGCTTTAAGACATAAATAATATAAATACGCTACGCAATATAAAGCGAACGAAAAAATCGATTAGTGAAATTTAAGTATTTAACACAAAAATATTTTTCCCACACTTATAGCCAAAATGGCGCCCCGGACAAATGTCCGGGTTGCCCGGCCCTAGAGCGGG
>JAAEAF010006784.1:0-60387 GCA_011037195.1 Triatoma infestans
AATACAAGCAACTGGTGGAGAAGGAAAACGAGTTGACCGAATTTAAAAATGGGTTAATAAACCATATTAAAACACACTGGAAGAATCTAGACACAACTGGTGTGTACAATGTTTCTGCGTTTACCGTAATCAACAAAGGAACTTTTATATATGTAGGAGACCTTGCAGAAAAGAAGGGTGCAAGAACGTATACTTTCTAAAAGGGTACCACAAAAATATATTTATGAGTGCCTATTCTAATAAAGAAAAACTTAAAGAAGATGGTTACATTATAATACCGAAAAATGGGTTGGATATAATTTCCTCACCAACCGAGAAACCATTTTTAACATTTAATACGAATGGAGTAACAACTTACAAAGGAAACTCGTTTGCCAAAATAGAGAAGATGGAATTTTGCACAGACATGTGGAAAAATATGCAACATACCGCTTTTACATAAAAGGAGATGGAGAAGTTTAATGATATTACGATGCAAGAAACAGAAGGTCTGTTAAAGTTACCGAGAAACCATTTTTAACATTTACTACGAATGGTGTAACAACTTACAAAGGAAACTCATTTGCCAAAATAGAGAGGATGGAATTTTGCACAGACATGTGGAAAAATATGCAAGATACCACTTTTACACACAAGAGGAGATGGGGAAGTTTAACGATATTACGATCCAAGAAATAAAAGGTCGTGTTAAAGTTTCTGAGTGCAACCGGCTAGAAGAATTACCAGAACTAGTAATTTTGGTAGGTCCTACACTAGTTACTTACAGAAACAAACTCCGATATATACTAAAGATGGAAAATATAGAGACATTGTACATATCTAATTGCTGGTTAGTAAGAGAAATGCAAGACTTAGCTTTAGATTTTGACTATAAAACAAATTAAATTAGATAAGTTAAAACATACTGCCAGTAGATATAAAAAGAAAGATTTGTATTGTGTGTGTAAATTATGTATATTATTAACAAAATAAAAATAAAATTTTAGTATAAGGGATGGATTTTGTAATTAAACAAAATATTATGTTTGTGTTATTTATAATAGAACCGTACACATCTATATATTTTGGGAGAAAAATGATAGAGAAAACGGTGATCAATTTTTACTTTGAATTGTTGTATTTCCTTTGTTTTGTGTTGCAAAAATAGAGAAACATTTATTTTTTTTCTTCTTTAAATTATTCACTTAACAGTATGTAGTGCGCGCGTGTGGAAGTGCGCGTAAGGGTGGTTTAGGAATGTTCTGACTCTGCAAAAATGTTATAATTTCCGTCTAATAAAAACAAGTTAAAACATTAAACAGAACTAAGAATGATTTTCCTTTTTTGGGAATATTTTGATTAATTTCTTCCAAATGACTACAGTATGTATTTATCTTTCTAATCGGTACTAATTACAACAAGTTTAGGGGCCAGACACATATGTTTGCACTATTTTTTTTTGTTTTGTTTTAAACACTCTAACGATTTTTTAAACTGATAGACGTTAGTGCTGGAAGAAATGTCCACAGCTCTAGAGAGAAGATTTTGAATTTGGATAAAACGCAATCATTTCCCAGATTAGAAACTTATTTCCCTATACTTTGCGAACAATAGTTTAACTTGTTCCAATATTCTTCGATTAAAAAAAGTAACATGTTTTTAGTGCATATTATCGTATGCTGTTTAGCTATTATGCCTGTTTAACAATGTAAGAGAGTAGAAGAAGTTGTTACATGTTTAGAAAGGTTGAGTAAAACAGATTCAACTTGGAAATTACTAGCAAAACTGTTATTGCAATCCACAATAATTGCCATACGATAACTTAAGAATGTTTTAGTGCAATATATGTTTATATTCTTTTGATATCTGTGTTTTTCTTGGTTATTCAACAGACTTAATTGTAGTCCAATCAAACTTTGCTTTGTGCAGTGATTTTACCCAAAAATTTACATTTTAACCTGACCAAAATCCCAAGACATTTAACACAATACATTCTCTATTGTCTAATCATTCGTCATGACTCATTAGCACATTCACAACTCTAGCAATAAAATTCAATCTGTTATTCACTCAGGAAGTTACTTCTATTTAGGTGTGGTATAAATCCCATTAATTTAATAAATTCTCTAAGGGAATTATATATGTAAATTGAATGCGTATTAGAATACAAAAATGTTTAAAAATATAGAATAATTCATTTACCAGTTAACTTGGAAACTGATCACTATTTTGGGGGAATTAAGTACGTAAATTGAGTGCTTCTTAGATTAGAAAAGTGTTTATAAAAATGGGAAATTTTATATGTAAATTGTCATAAAAAGGCTACTAGTTCTACTAAGCTTCTTTTATTTTTCCTTTCTATATCTAATTTGTTTAATTGTACAAACAATTAGTTCGACAGACGATTTTTTTGACAATTACATTATTGCTTTTGATCAGCTTTCCACTAGATGTAAGATATTACTGAGAAACTCCACAAACTATCTCTAGGGAAATTATACTTTTGCTCTAATAAGAAGTGCTTAAAAATATATAACAAAATTCATATAAGTTCCAGTTAAATTACTAGTTTTAATATACACGCATAAACCGCTATTCTTACTTTTATTTCTTACATGTCAATCTGTAAGATAGGCACTTTCTACATTTTTAACCGAAAACTTACATCTCTGCTTTGCAAGAATTGACGGAATTATGTGTGTGAATTGAGTACATTTTAGATTAGAAAATTGATTTAAAATATGCGGAATTTAGTATGTAAATTGAGATACAACAGTTACTAAATCTCTGGTTAAACACTAGCTTTTTTCCTTTCTTTAAATGCATAAACAATTAGTCCGACAAAAGATATTAGTAACTACTTCGTCGTACATTGCGTTAAATAACAGATCCAAGTTTAAGCTGTACCAAAAAGAAAAAACTTACAGAAGTAACTGACTCATAAATCAAACTTATTGGATTCTATAAATATAATTGATCGATAAAAAAGAAATAGATTTATCTTAAACAAGAAAAGTTGAGATTTGAGCTTTAATTGTTTACCAAGACGAACTGATTAACAAGTAATGCAGATATAATAATTTACGTTGCAATCTCCATTTTGTTCGTCAAAGGTCAATGAATCCTGGACATAGTATATCTTTAAGTCTCACACACACCACACACACACACACACACAAACACACAACTGTTGCAATGAAAAACATGTATAGACATGCACGTTAGTGTTCAATGAACCCTGGTAGTAGTAGAGCCTCTCTCTTTAAATCTTTTTTTTTTTTTTTTTTTTCTTATTTTTTTTTATTTAAGGCGTCTCAAACATCTGTGGTCATTTTCGCCCGAGCCTTCTCGTGCAACTGCCGGCCGTCCGGACAGTGTTCTCTCCGTTTACAGACAACACTGTCCATCACCGGACAGTGGGCTGTAGGGGCTCCTAGGAAGAGAAAATCTAAGGGCATCTTTAAATCTGTTTTTAATCAAGATTTGCACGATGTTGCAATAAAAAACATGCATAGACCTGTTCGCTGATGGTCAATGAACCCTGGACATAACATATAAACAAGGAAAGATGAGACATGGAGGTGAGGTATAAGAATCTGATTAAAACTAATTATACCATGTTTATTGTAAAAATAAGCTATCGAATATGTATTGAACATAATTGTAAAAATAAGATTAATATATTATTCTATTATTGATTTCCTATACACTTGGTGTAAATCATGTTGCATCAAAGTACAGATCTAACGATTTTGCCAAAAATACTTACAGAATTTATTAAGTGACTGACTCATAAAAATCGATAATAATCATATACTGGGTTCGATAGGTGTTACCAATATATTTATCGATAAATAGATTTATCTTAAAGAATGAGACTTTGTACGAATGGAAAAATACTGCAAAGGTTAATGAACCCTGGCCTGGGGTACCTGGGGCAGAGCCTCCCTTTAAGTCTCTGTATATATATATATATATATATATTTTATATGTATGTGTATATATATATATTTATATATGTATATATAGGGAAAGAAGTGAGAGAGATGAGGGTGAAGTATGTGGGTGAGGTATAAGGATCTAAAGAAAACTACTATTCCCAAGTTACCACAATAGCTAAGTGGTGGAAGCGATGGACTTGGATGACGAAGGTTGTGAGATCGCTTTTGCTGACCTCAGTAAGAAAAAAAAATTAATTATTAACATCTCTTTGCCTACAGTAAAGGAGATGGTAGGGAGCGGTGGAGAGAGGACGAGCAGCCATGTTGTGCAGAAAAGTGGAGGGGGTTAAGTGGTGTGTGAGGGCCTAATGGAGTCATTGGATTAGATGTTAGGTTAAGGAGTGGGGGAGAAAATAGGGTCATCAGATTGGATGATAGGTTAAGGGGTGGGGGTGCAAAGAAAATGGAGTCATCGATTTGGATGATAAATTAAGGAAGGGGGTAAGTGGTTTAGGGAGTTGTCGAAATAGATGCTTGGTGAGGGGAAGTGGGCGTGGCCTAAGTGTTTGTCCAGTTCGATGATTGGTCAGTAGGAGTGGGGTGGGGAAAGTGGGCCTGGCCTAAATGTTTGTCCAGTTCGATGATTGGTCAGTGGGAGTGGGGTGGGGGAAAGTGGCCGTGATCTACGTGCTTGTCCAGTTCGATGATTGGTCAGTGGGAGTGGGGTGGAGGGAAAGTGGGCGTGGCCTAAGTGCTTGTCCAGTTCGATGACGGCCGCCATGTTGTGCAGAAAAGTGGCCCAGAACCGGTCAATCCTATCTACTCGCGGCCCAGTATAAAAAGGCTGCGCTGTCGACTGATGTTGTTCGTTTAATTGGATATCCAGGGGGCAAATGAGAACAACCTCGGTCAATCTCCCCCCACTATTTGAGACTTATATTGAAACTTGCTATTTGAATTTAACATAATTGTAATACCCGCGGTTAGTCTTTTGTTATTGGTACAGCCAGTAGGGGCAAATTTATGGATATACAAAATTTCAATTATAGCTGGAGCTTGTTTTTTTATGAATGTAGATAATAAGAATGTTAAAATCTCGGAGGATTCTGATGATACTTTTATTGTCCTCACTGACATTAACCCTAATGATTGGTGCAATGATTTTATAAAATTAGAAAACTTATTACCTGAAAATGTATTGAATAACATTATCATGACGGGCGATTGCAATGCCAGGGTATTTCTAATACACAAACTATTAATACTAAATTAGTTTGTGATGTAAATATTAATAAGAAACGAAATTCCAAAGACAAACACATAATTATTAGGGGCAGGCGATGGCTTGAGCTTTTGATAATAGCGGTTATTTTAATTGGCGCAGTTTAGGTGGTATGGAGGGCGAATGTGCATGTATAGGTTTCATAGGCTCGTTCATTAATTACTTATATAGTACTAGTTATACATTGCTCTCCAAAATTAAATAATTTATATTGTCTCCTTTCTAGTATCTTCAGACCATTAATGTTCATGTATTAACTGCATTGGTTTTATGCCTCAAAGAGGAACAGTAGAAGATTTGACGGATGTGAAGAATTTTTTTGAAGATAAGTTAATAAGGAAAGAACAAGAACTCATGATTTCAATGACTGTGTCAGGAGCATTCGATGCCGCTATTGGCTAGCAATATTAAACCAATTAGTAGAAAACGAATGCCCACAAAATCTATTTAGTCTATTGAAGAGTTACTTCTCGGAACGTTTCGCTACAATTAAAACTGCTACAATCTCTCTCTCAAACAGGTTGAGAAAGGTTGTCCTCAGGGACCTGATTGCGGCCCTGGCTACTCGATCACAATGTATGATCCTGTTTATTTCTTTAAATTTTCCTTTTATTTATTTCAACTTCGGTTGGCCTCGAAAAAATATCCATCTATATGTATACAAGGACTTAAATTGTGCTCACAAACTAACTTCCAAAGGATTACTTCTCTGCTTCCTCTCGGCGTAATGGCGCTACTAGTTCGAAGTCAACCGTGCAACCTGTCAGCTTCTGAGGTCAACCTGCCGTCTGTCACTTGAATTCTTCTAATATGGTTAAGTTAGTCAGTAAAACAATTTCAGTTGTATCGTATAATATTGCTGGTTTGAGATCCAAAGTGAGTAATTTTGAGTTTTTAAAATTTATTAAAAATTATGATATTTTTATTCTCTTGGAAACACATGTATTAGAAAATTTTTTTGCTTCTTATAATAATTATTTTTCAGAATATAATCTCTCATGGGTGCCTGCTAAGAAACTCTCCATACGTGGACGCGCTAGCGGAGGAATTCTTTGCGGAATAAAACGTTCTTTAAATAATATCTCCTTCTCGTCTCTGGGTGACTTGGAGTCAATTTGCTTTGAGCAGGGTGGTATGTCTCTGCGTCTGATTCCGCTATATTTGTGCTGCAATAACTGGGATGAAGATTTCCTTGCGCTTCAGGATACTATTCGGGCGAACTTATTAACGAACACAATTTTAATTGGCGATCTTAATGTTAGGGTAGGCTGCTCGCAGTCTCTCCCAGATGGTCTGACGCTCAATAACCCCAAATGTTACTCAATTAGAAAGTCCAAAGACAAAGTGATGAACTCTAGAGGATCCCGTTTTCTAGAATTTTGTGACGACAACGATTTGGTAATTTTAAATGGTCGTTTTTCGGAAGATGAAGAAGGCGAATTCACTTTCGTTGGACCGATGGATTGCTCTGTGAATGACTTATGCTGTGTATCATTTAACTTCCTCCCTTATATCGACCGTTTTAAGGTTATGAATGAAACTTTCTCCGATCATTTCCCCATTTATTTTTCCATTACCATAGAAGGGTAATGCCTTTCCTTACCGTTACTCCCGCAGTTGTTTTGGAAACATTCTGATAGGGATCCTGTTGATCCTCAACAATATTCTGAAACTTTGACCTCTTGCATTAAGCGTTCCTCTCCAGCCCGTCCTTCCTCCTCTTTCCTCAATCAGTTTAAAAAGGAACCCTGGTTTGATTACCGCTGCCTCCATGCACGGAAAAAATCCTTTAGGTTGATAAATTTATTCCGTAAAACTAATTCCAAGTTCGCGCTTGATGCTTACTTTGAAGTTAACAGAGAATATAAACTGCTCTGCACAAATCTCAAGAAAGAATATTATCAGTCCCTCTGTGATAGATTTCCTATTGCCTCTGACTCTAAGCAATTCTGGAATTTAGTCAATCGTTTTCGTCGAAAGAATTTTGTCTGTGGCAATGGTATATCTGTGAACAGATGGGTCTCTCACTTTAAAACCTTATTAAACCCCCCCTTGTTCTCCTTCCCTTTATATGCGGCTCCCTTCTGCACCTCTGCAATATTGGATGTTCCTTTTACTCTTGTTGAGCTTCTTCCTATTCTCTCCGATCTCAAAAATAACAAGGCACCTGGCCCTGATGGTATCGTTTATGAATTCTACAGATTTGCTCCTTCCTGCTTTATTGACAGATTATTATCCTTCTTTAATTATATATACGAATCCGAGGCTTTACCTCATTCCTTCGGCCATTCTCTAATTTTTCCTTTGTTTAAAAATGGCGATGTTAACGAAGTCAATAATTATAGGGGCATTTCTTGCCTTAATGCTCTGGCCAAGATCTTCACTGCTCTGTTACTTCATCGCTTGGAACAATTTGTTAAAGTCAACGACCTGCTAAGTGAATTTCAGGCCGGTTTTCGGCGCGGCTATTCCGCCATTGATAACATTTTTGTGTTGCAAAATATAATTCATTACAAGACTCGAGAGAAAGGTAAAAAAATTTACTGTTTTTTTTATCGATTTAAAATCGGCATTCGACACTGTAGACCATTCCTCACTGTTCCTAAAGCTCTTCAATCTAGGTGTATCATGGAAGTTTATGAACATTCTGAAAACATATTATTCACTAGGAGGAATATCGTCAATACATTGTATAGATGGAATGTCCGAACCTATCCGGGTAGGAGCCGGTGTGAGGCAGGGCTGTTTATTGAGCCCCATTCTTTTTTCACTTTTCGTAGACGATCTTCCCGCTCTGTTGGAGGGTGGTGTTCTTATCGGGGGTACCAAAATAAAAACCCTTCTTTACGCAGATGACATTGTTCTCCTTTCGGATAACCCCATTTCCTTGCAGTGAAATATTAATATTCTGGAAACTTATTGTGTCCAATGGAACCTCTCTGTCAATTTAGAAAAATCCAAAATAATGATATTTCGAAAAGGAGGTAGATTAGCGGCTTCAGAAAAGTGGTTCTACAAAAATTCCCGGATAGAGGTAGTGAACCGCTATAAGTACTTGGGTATCATTCTAACTCCGCGTATGTCCCTGGTCCCCCACCTTGAAAATAAAGTGTCGATAGCTAAGCTCGGTTTAAACCGGGTTTGGGCTAACTTTATTCTTAATAAGAACGTTCCTCTCGACGCCAAATATAGGATTTTCAAGAGTGTGTCACGAGCAGTTCTTTCATATGGTGCCCAATCTTGGGGATTTCAACGTTATGACATCCTTGAAAAATTTCAAAGATTTTTCTTAAAAAAATTATTCTCTCTTCCCTCTCCAACGCCTAATTATGTACTATCGATTGAGTGTGCTCTTGAACCGTTAGAGATTTTCACCCTTGCTCTACACTTCAAATACTGCCTCAGAACCCTAGCTCTTGACAATCATCGCCTCCCGAAAATTGTTGCAACTGAAATTATTCAGAAGAAACTGTTTTGGTTTAAACACTGGCTTTCGATGGCGCGCGATTTTTCCAGCGACCTATCTTGCACTCTAATGATCATGATAAATGGAGTGATCAACTTTCGAACTTACTTAATAAAATTAGATCAGTTCGCATCGAAGAGTCATTTTGTCGTGCAGGGAATTCTGAGCGCTTTTTTTTGTATAAAACTTTAATCACTGACCATAAGTCATTTGTAACATCGTCCCTATTTAATAACCTCAGACTCTCAGAAATATGCTGGTTGTTGAAACTAAGAGCAGAACTATTATACCTAAATTATAACCCTTGGTTGGAGAAAGATTCCGAACGAGAAATGTGTCCTCTCTGTAATTGCCAAGTACGGGAGGATTTGTTTCACTTCTTGGCAGAATGTCCTGCATTATTGGATGTGCGGCTCCTCCATCTCGGCAAATGTTCACTTTCTGGAGGAGAAATTATTGTTTACCTATCCGGACAACGGCCTTGTCATCCTTTAATTGCATATGCTCGTCACGCTTGAAGAGTTAGGCACGTCAGGATCTCAGATTCTTTAGGTTAGCTTTTCAGTTTTTTATTGTAATTTATAAAACTATGATTTATTGAACCATTAGTTGTGTTAATACTTTTTTTTACTTTGCTATCTTATTCCAGTTCTGTTTTAGTTCTAGTGTAATTCTTGGTGTTTTTCATGATTTTTCTTTTTTGTTTTATTATTTCTTTTTCTGTAATGGCTGTAAACTCTAGCAGACGGCTCTTTGCCATGCTTTTGTACTGAAGTATTTTAGCATCTACTGTATTATTTTTTTTTAAAAATAAAGTACTTATAATAATAACAAGGACTTAAATTTAAATTTAGTTAATAGCTTGTGGAATTTATGTAATTTGAAGGCATCGGATGATCTTTCGCAATTTGAGAGGCTGCTGAACGTTCAGCTCTCCAGGAAAAATATTTATATCGATATATATCTCGTAGTGCGGAGCCTTTTATGTTATTAATAACTTGGACACCTTAGAAAAAATTAATTATATTTTTTATTTATACTGTAAAAGCTCACCATCTAAGGGACGCTCTCAAAGTAAATTAAGATCCAGTAATTTAACGTTTAGTAAGCTGTATTAACTGTTAACCGTCAAGAAGTTTGCTATATTAATTTAAATATTATTTCAATTTTTCCATCTATAGTTTCATTACTTTCCTTTTCTTATTACAAAGTTAATGAATAGTTCACCTTAGTATTCTATATAGATTTTTTTTTTAATTTTATTTTTTGTAAATATTTAATAGAGAGTGGGGGAAAGAAAGAAGAAGGATACTAATTATTTATTAAGGAAGAAGGATTATAATTATTTGGAATTTTCTGTTCTGTTTATTAAAAAGTTATGTATTTACTTTCTATGTTTGTAATGTGTATAGAATATATTTATGCTATTGTGTCAAATTTAATCTCCTATGTTTTGTCTGTATCTACACAGTTTAATAATAAAATAATTCTAAATTCTAATAATATTTATGTCAGAGCAACTGAGTAAAAAGACATTTTTATGCTTTTATTATTAGCTGCAATAAGAGAAAGTCGGGTCAGCACTAGATATTTTAGTAATAGGCTGCCTCAATAATAGGCTGCCTCAATAATAGGCTACCTCAATAATAGGCTGTCTCAAAACTTTATTTCCGGGGAATACTCAATTTACAAAATTCGTCAAACACGCAATCATTTTCTTAACTGCAATAAGAGGTGGTAGAACATGTCTCTAGAGATTGGTCTTCTAAACTGTGCAGTGAACGCGCAGGAGGAAGTAATTGCTATGAGTGTAAGAGAGGGAGAGGAAGTACATATGTATGAGCTACAGTACCGTCATTTTCGTTAATAAGACAGCTGACAGAGTACTTTTAATCCGCTTTCTATTGTTTCTACTAATTCAGAACAAAGTTTTCGTCCGCTACTGAGATAGAAAGTAAATAACAATTCTGCTGGCTGAGCCGTGATAATGCCATATTTTCTGGGGAAAACTGAAATAATGGGTGTTGTGGAGGGACTGTGAGCCAGCTTTGGATTGTTGGGTTTGGATCAAGGCGTTGTCTGTTGGTTTACAAAGTTAACCACTTCTGTAGTGAATACTTGACATTGCACAAGTAACTAACGTCCAATAAGTAAATGTCTGCATTCCCAACTTGTAATGTTAGCATTTAGTAAAATTTCGTAATTAATTAAAGAAAATTTCATTATATAATAATAGTAATACCTGATTTTTATGGTGAATACTGGAAATTGTAACGCTACAAACTTAATGGTAACGTATGCAATCAACTTCTGATATTACCTATCAAGTAAATACAAGAGGGCTTTTATTTCAATATAAATAAATATTTATCACCTGGGATTTTATCCATTATACATGTTTATTTATGTTGATTCTGACCGGTTTCGTCAAAGTAACGCTATCAAGTTAGTGTAGAGAGCTGACTTTAACTTTGTATTTCTATCACGCACTACACTTGTTGATTCTATTAAAACTATCCCTCTCCTTGAAGTTTTCCCAACTCACTACAAATATAAAAGATGAATGTAATCCTTTTGAAGGGCTGTTCTGTATACAGCGTTTTAAAATATTAAAGAGACGCCATATTTCCATAAACATATCTCCCACTTCATTCTAACGTAATTACCATTTATGAATTCAACAATCACAATCAACAAATGCAGAGCGTGACAGAAATATAAAGTTGAAGTCAGCTCTCTACCCGAACTTGATAGCGTTACTTTGACGATGGATGAGAATCCAAAACCGGTCAGGAACAGCATAAATAAGCATCCCAGATGGTATACATCATTGGGGACCCATCCACATATTCAAAAAATATTTATTAATTTAGAATTGGACCCGCAAGGGGCAGTTGCATGCAACTACTTGGGGAGTAACGACCCACGGATACCACAGTTCAGTACACCATGTACATTCACCAGAACAGTATACATCACACTTACACAACCCACAAGATTAGGCACAGTACACACCTTAGAGCTACCGCCCCTAAGGTATGAGTCCCCGTTTAGGGTGGTTCGGTCACCAGCCCCCCAACCGGAGATGTTGTTGAGGAGAATAACACACACGAACTGGAGTAACTGGTCCCGCAGGCACACCCCCAACCCGCCTCCTCTCAGTAGAATGGAAAGGGACACTACTATCATCATTGCGAGGCCACGACCACCACGAAACCATTCCGCAACACGTGAGAACGGAGTAGAACTCCGCCGGGCTTGGCTCACGATCCCGTGGTACCATTTCGTAGAGGAACAAGTCCCCTACTTAAAGGCCAGAATGGTCACTGGCCCAGACATGAACAGGAATCTCCTGAACATACCCTACGGTTTTACCACATCCTCCTGTCATCAGTTGGGGCTTACTATGTCATTCCAGATGCAGTGGGTTTTCCGTACCCGCGCCGAACCCCTTAAATCCCTAAGGCCCCTCCCAATCTCCTCACTCACTCCCCAGTCATACAATAAATACACACATTCCTCACCTTTCACTCACTTACTATCTATCAGGTACGATCCTATCCTACTCTAAAACATCTTATACCACATTCATTCTTAAATACTATCACTCTATCCACTCACATCCCTAAACTTCTATATCCTAACTAACCAAATCTAGTCTAATCTAACAGGGTGGAGTACTTGATATTCCTCCACCCCAGTTTACTTATCCTACTCAGGTACACCATCTAATCTAACCTAGCCTATCCTACTCTATGCCTAGCCTAACTTAACCTAACCATTCTCCTTTCTTTTTCCCCCAAAACCTTTTCCGCAAATTCTACCAGTCCCTCAAATCCCTCTTCACTAACCAGACCCCAACAATCAAATTCAACCCCTTGCTCCCTTAATTTACTTAGCAGCTCCCTTCTTGCGTTCTCCCAACACTTACACACAAAAATTAAATGTCGCACATCTTCATCACCATCCCCACATTCACAACTTCCAGACTCACATAACCCTAACTGACACAACTTACCCCTAAAATCCCCATGCCCACTCAACAGTTGAGTAATGTAGTACCCTGGCTCAATCCAACTCGTATTCAACCTATCCCTTACCTTATCCCACCATTCATACGTCCATCTCCCCTTCGTCGCCCCATCCCACCTTCTCTGCCATTCATCCAACAATCCTTCCCTTATATTCCTTTTATGCCCTCTTGTCACAATTTCCCTTCCACTCCATTCCGCCCTACCCTCTGTTCTTACCAAAATCATCAGTCTTCTCTTTTCCATTTCCAAATCCAATGGTAACACACCTGCAATTACCCCACAAGCCAACCCAGAAACAGTCCGATACCCTTTTATCATTTTCAACAACACTCGTCGTTGTTCCCCTAGCAACTTATTTTTACCCCTAACACCCAACCTGTCCCCCCAAGCCCCTACCGCATATAACACAATTGCAACATAAACCCCGTCATAAATCCTTTTAACTATTTCATACCTAACCCTTTTCTTCCCAAACACCCTTAAAACAGCCATTATTCTCCCAAAAGCTCTCGCCGTAACCTCCTCAACTTGCTCCCTTATACTTAATCTCCTACCCCACGTAACCCCTAGATACTTTACAGCCCCCACCATTTTCAAAATCGCAACCCCCCATCTTATTCTTGGCTCTCTAGTCACAAAAATTCCTTTTAACATCATCCCTACTGTCTTTTCACTAGAAAGCTTCATTTTGTTTATAACACACCATTTCTCAATCACTTTTATCACTTCCGTCCCCCGTTCCTCCAGTTGCCTTCTCGAATTTCCCCCAATCAGTACTAATCCGTCATCTGCATATGCAATCATTTCCACCTCATCCATTCTTCCCACCTCCCCAATTAATGTCTCGAAAACTATTTTCCAAAGTTGTGGCCCCAGTACCGACCCCTGTGGACACCCTCTATTAACTTTCTTCCCTACCGCCAACTCCCACATCTGATCTCTACGCACCTACCCTTTAAATAATCCCTTAAAACCCGATAAGAATCATCCCTCACCCCTAAATTCCCCAACTCTAACATCACTTCTGGCCACCAAACCCTATCAAATGCCCCCGACATATCCATAAAAATTCCCAGCACATATTTCCCCCTGTAATTAGAGACTACCTCCCTCATCTTCCAGATTGCCTGTTCCGTCGACCTTCCCCACATAAACCCAAATTGCCTGTCCGAAATACCCGTATAAAACACTCTTTCCATTTTCCCCACTAAGATTTTCTCCGTTACCTTCCCCATTATGGGGAGTAAACATATTGGTCTCTTCCCGCACACCTCTATTACTACCTTTTAATAACGTTCTTATGACCCCTCTTTTCCAAATATTTGGAAACACCCCATATTTAAAACACCCATTATACAACTGTAATAACTCCTCCTTAAGAACTTCAAATCCACATTTAATAAACTCCCCACATATTCCATCCCATCCCGGCGTTTTCCTCTTCTTTAGACTCTCTATCACTGCCCTCAACTCCTCTTCTGTCACCGTTTCCCTTTTAAACCCCACTCCCAGCCTCCCAACTCTGTTCCTTATGTCAGTATGACACTCCTCTTCATCAGCCAAACCATCTTCCATGATTAAGCTATCCAATAATAACTTCCCCGAATCTTCCCACAACAGAACCCCTTCACCTCCTACCGCGCAAGCCACCTCTTTAGGTCTTACCTTTCCTACCGCCAACCCATACGGTAGACCCCACATATTCTTTTCTATTTCTTCCTCCACCCACTCCCTCCAACTTTTCTCCTTCTTCTCAGTTATAAGCCTTTTGTACTCCCATCTTGCCTCCCGAAGTGCAGTCACCAACCTTGCTCTGGCATCATCTTCTCTAGTGCGCTTAACTGCTCTTCTTAGCTGAAATACCTTCCTTTTCTTCTCTTCTACTTCCTGATCCCACCATCTATTACACCTCCATAAACATCTCTTCTTAGGAATTCTAGCCCTGGCTGCTACCAAGACTGCTCCTCTAATTTGCCTTTCTAAACTTAATACATCCCCCTTAGAACTTACCACCACGTTTCTTAACTGCCCCTTTTTGTTCGCCAACTCAGACTCAAATAACTCTCAATCTGCTTTCCTCATATTGAACATAATCAATTTTTCCTCCTCTCTTACCCTATGATTACTTCCTCCCAAACCTCTTACATCCCACTTAACAATAATTACCCTATGCGCACTGGATGTCCACTCTTTGAGTTCCCACTGACCCACCCAATCCCAACTTGCCAATGTCACATCTATCCAACAGGATCCCCGCTCTGTCCAATAAGTTGGTCCAGCACCAATATCATTTAACACCCGCTACTGATCCAGTTCTACCACCACCTCCAACCTCATCCCCCGATCATCTCTTTCAGGACTCCCCCATAAATGCGACTTCGCGTTGACATCCGACCCCACCACAATTCTTTCCCCCCTCAATTTCCTTCTAATCTTTTGCAGCATCTCCAAATGCCCTTCTACTTCCTGGGAGTGCTGGAAGTACATCAAACACACATACAACCTGGCTCCACATGGCAACAATAACTCTACGCACACACAATGTGTGTTACTTAAAGCCGAGACCCTCAATACCCCTATGCTGTCGTCCAAAACCACTACCGCCGCCCATGGCCGCCTTACTTCATCAGAAGTTATTACCTTCGCACCCAACCCAAAACCTACGACCTTCTCTCCCCATACATACGGCTCTTGAACCAACAACACTTGCAATCTTTCCCGGCGGGCCACCTCCCTTAATTCTGCCGACACCACCCTCGCCCTATCCATATTTAGCTGGGCCCCCCTAATCATAGTTCGTCCTACTAACCAGCCTTCTCCTCATCATTTCCATTACCGGACATCCACCCCAACTAGTTGCGTGCTTCACATCTCTAAACCCCATACGTTTACAATTTGCACACGTTGTTGCATCTCCCGTTTTCATACATCTTGATATGTGATGTCCATCTTCTTCACATCTACCACACACTACTGGCCCCTCACAAAACCTCCCTATGTGACCCAACCCTTGACACTTGTTACATTTGATCACGCCCAAGTACTCCCTCACCCTACAACTTCTTAACCCCACATATACTCGCTCTTGCTGCATCAACTTTTTGTAAACTCTAGGGGTCACCTGCACCACCCAGTTCACCCACTCTCGTCCCCTTATTCCCAACTTAAATTTGGGCCTGAACTCCTTTCTAAATTCTTCCCCCCATAGTCCCGTCCAACAGCCATTCATTCCTGGCAATTACCGCCTCCACCAAATCCACCTCTCCTAGCCTGTTATCTACATCATACATCACCACTCTCGGATCATTAAGTCTTGGTGCCCCGTCCACCTTAAAACCACTTTCCACCAGTTTCTTATTCTCCCGCAACCTACCCATGTCGCTTTCACCGTGCCCATGTCGCTTTCATCGTGCTCATGTCGCTTTCATCGTGCTACCTCCCCAACCGGACAGGCCGATCCCTGTGCAGCTGAGATTAAATTATCACAAGTCAGCTGCGAAAATAGCAGCTCACACCGCTCAGGAGAGCCTCACACCGCTAAAGCGGTAAAAGAGGCGCACGATTATGATGATAATATATTTAGACTTTTACAGAAGAATTTGCAAGGAATAGAAAATCAAAAGATAAGAAAGTAAATATAATAATAACACTGAATGGAGCGGATCAGATAAACGTTGCATTTATGAGTATGTTTCATATACAACAACTCTACTACTATAGAATTCAATATATGATTAAGGAACATTGTCGGATTAAGGAACGCTTTGCACTTTTTACTTTCTCTAACTAACTCATTTTCAAATTCATTGGCAAAAATACTAGTATTGATTCCTAGACATGCAGTAAGTGCTAATTAGCATTATTAGATATACCTTAAGGATTGAACAAATTCCCCTGACTAATTACAGGAATCCCACAAGAATGGATTGGAACAGGTATCTTGGAAGTAGGTAGGGAAGCTAGTATTCTTCTTGAACACATTAGACCTTCATTTGAGAACTTGATTCCCAGGACTGGTTGTAAGAACTCCTGTATCTTCTTTTTTGAAAAACTAAAAAGGAAGGTCAGGAGTTTATAAAGGAAGTCAATCCTGCTGGGTTCTGAGGAATCGTGAGATTGTACATGAACTTAAGAAAGCAGAGAAACTCTAGGAAGTTTGTTGAGAGGTTAATAACTCTATCCAAGAGGTGCAGATTCTTGTAAAGGAAATTGTCTGTAAGAAACTTTAAGATATCCGGACGGATCCTTCACGTGGTGGAAATTATACGTGGCAATTGTTGCTTGATACCCATTTCAGAGAAAAAATTAATGCAACATTATATTTGCGATGGCTGAGGGGAGGTTTGACACTCATAACTTATCTATTGCGGATGATCTGGTTACTTTGGAAAGAATTGTTGGGGTGTCAAAGTTTCTCACCATTCTAGTCACAAGATTTTTAATGTTTTTTTTTATGTTTGGATAAGTCCCGACATTGTAGAGAGAGATTAGGTTGGTTCTCAATCTCAAACTGGAGTGACCACTGTCACCCTAAGGCATATATGCCCATTAGTTTCAAAAATTAATTTGCAAATACGAAAAAAATTTTGTCTTTAAAAAAAAAGTATAATTGGTCACGGAAGTCGAACCTACGATCTGCCAGCACTTTGTCAAAGACATCCGAAAATCTATTGAAATTTCGCATAATGCTGTTAATTGGACTATTGTAGAGGTACAAATTTTTTGCAAATACTATTTCAAAAATATTGGATTTTCTGGAGTTGAAAGTTGGCACTTTAAGATTTATGTAACTAAGGAGCTGTGGATTGTCAATGTAATTATTTATGAGTTTATACAAGAATATTATATCAGAATTAGCTCTCCTCTGCTCGAGAGATAGGATATTAAAGGTTTCCATAATGTTCTTATATGGTATGTCGCTGTAATCGTAACCCAATCTAACCCCTAGTGTTTTTAAAAATTTATGTTGTACTTTTTCAATTCTATTGATGCCAGTATTAAAATAGGGAGTCCATATAATGGAATTAAAATCTAGAATGGATCTAACTAAAGAAAAATAGAGGACTATGAAAGGTGTCATTTTTGAAAAATCTAGTATTTCTTATTACAAATCCCAACATTTTGTTTGCTTAGTCTATGTGAATTTCAAACGATAAATCAGATGCCATAATTATACCTAAGTCGCGTATCGAATTGGGCCTCTCTAGAACAATACCATTAAGAATATAGTCATTTATTAGGGTTGTATTTCTTCTGGTAAAAGACATGACTTGACACTTGCCAACATTTAGGACCATACCATTAAACTTACACCACTCAGATAAATTTGTAATAGCATCCTGTAAATGCAATGTATCCTCTATGGTTTTTATTTTTTTGTAAATTTTTAAGTCATCTACAAACAACAGGAACTTACATGAATCAATAATAACCCATATAATGTTAATATATAAAATAAACAAGAATGAACCAAGAGAAGAACCTTGAGGCACGCCTGATGTATTTTCTATAGAGTGAGATAATGTAGAGCCAATTTTCACTAACTGTCTCCTACCTACTAAGTAAGACTGGAAACAATAAATTAACGACCCTGTAATACCATATGATGCTAGTTTGGACACCAATATTTCATGGCTTAATTTATCAAAGGCTTTACTAAAATCAGTGTATATGGCATCAACTTGTAAATCTTCTTCAAAGGACTCTGATATATATTGCTGAAATATCATGAGATTGGTAATAGTTGATTTATTTTTTGTGAAGCCGTGTTGTTCAGGAATATAATATGTGCAAATAAAAGTGATATTTTGGCTAATACGATTGATTCAAAACTTTTTGCAATGGAAGACTGTATTGCGATGGGCCTATAATTTCGGACATTCGATTTATCGCCCGACTTGTGGATGGGAATTATATAGCTTGTTTTAAGGCAATCAGGAAAAACGCCTAATGAAATGGACAAGTTTAGGAGGATTGTAAGGGGACTGACAATCTGACAACTAATACTTTTCAATATGCAGGGGGGTATACAGTCAGGTCCAGGACCCTTATTTACATCTAGAGATAATAATGCACCAAGGACATCTTCTTCACTAATGAGAAATGACCTAGGTTAATATTACTCACGAAATTAAACTGAGGAGGTCTTAGGTCATGACTAACATACACTTGAGAGAAATAATCAGCAAACAAATTAGCTATACTATCTGGGTTACTGGCGATTGCACTATCAAGGAATAATTCCGATGGTAAGGAATTGTGTTTTTTAATACTATTTATGTAACTCCAAAAATATTTGCAATTAACATTTATATTGTTTTGAATGAACTCTAAATAATTTGAGAAACAATCTTTGGTTAGTTTTTTGCAACGCTTTCTTTGAGTTGATGACAAAATAAAATCACTTTCTAAATTTGAAATCTTATATAATTTATGCAAAAGTTTGTTTTTTGCAAAGCAGATATTAAGTCATTTGTGTACCAGTTTGGGTAGGTTGATTTATTTGGTTTTTTAATTGGTGTGAATTGTATTATTAGAGAATAAATAATTTTAAGAAATGAAGAGAAGGAACCATTTATATCACAAACATTAATAAATTCTGACCAATTAATGTTATCTAAGAAGGAGCTTATACCCACAATATCACATTTCTTATAATTAAAAATAACTTTATCTTCAGTAAGAATATTAGGAAAAAAACTTACAGTGTCTAATAAAATTTCTAATGCAGGATGGAAATCTTTTTTTTTTCACAATGGTATCAACTGCTGAATGAATGGTAACATTTTCGCATGAAGAGAAGACTAAATCTAGGAAGTTGTTATCACAGTTTGAAATAGGAGATACTTGCTTCAGTTCCAAGGAAGAGAACGAATCTTGAACACTTTGTGATTTAAAACGTGCACGTTCGAGAGAGAGAAACACTTTATTCGTAAAGAATTGTCAGTGGGGCTGCTCGACAATGTCAAGTTGCTACCACACAGCTTACCAATCAATCGAACTGACATAAACAAAGAAAGAGGAAACAATACATTATTACACAGATTAAATCATTAAACAGATAATTTTGTCTTGTTATTGTTTTCCACTTTTTGACAACAGACGTGTGTGCGCGTCATAAGACATTAGTCTAACTGTAGATGTGGTGGTTAATGATGGCTAGAGAGTCTATAATAATCTCCTCCGTTAGCCTCGACAATATATTCGGGTCTATACCGACCTCGTCCCAGAATTCCACCGTTTTCTTTGGAATAGTCCCCCGAGCACCGAACCATAGACCACGCACTTTATTAATGCTCACCCAATTTCCTCTAGGCAGGTTGTAATCGCCAGCTATCAGTACACCACTAAATGATATATTCTAAAATTCTATATTCTAAAATTGATATATTCTAAATTGATAATAATATATTCTCGACCGTTGAAGTATGGGATGAATAGCAGTCTATGGAGAACTGAGTGGAATATAAACGCCTCCAATCAGTAATTTTGTTCTTCTTAAAGTTATCTTTACGAATAGCTGTTCAATTGTCAAGCAAGTCGTGTGAATCTGTACAGACGGGAATTTTTTGTAAACGGCGATTAATACACCTCCACCACATTTTTTAGCACTAGTCATGGAGTCCCTGTCCTTCCTATATATAGAATAATTATTGAAACCAATTTCAGAATCTAGTATGCTTGAGTCCAGATTTGTTTCTGTTAATATGAATATATCATAACTATAATTTGCAACGAAAGTTCTAAGGTAATATAGTTTTGATCTCAATCTATTAACATTTTGATAATATAATTTAAGTTGCTGCCCGCTGTAATTTAGTTTTTTGGAAATTGTTTTGTAATTATTTTGGGAACGTTATTTATATATTTTATGGTAAGGTTGTCTTCTCCATTCTTCTGTCGTTGATCAATTTTTCCTTTAAGCTTTTCAAGTATTCCCTTTCTATGATAGCTCGGTCTTTTGAAATATGAACTTTCTCGCTTGTTTCCTTATCTCGTTAGTTGTATAAAACTTGAATAGCATGATATTCAGAAGGGAACATTACCTTAATGGGTCTTCTTTTGTCTGAAATAGGTTTTCCTAGACTGTACACTTTTATGTTATCGCAGGTGAACTGGGGCAAGACGTTTGAAATAATTTTGGTAATTTCATTGTGGTCGTGAGTGATTCTTTCTTCGGATTTGGAAGAGGAACATTCCTCAATATTGTAGATAATTAAGTTTTTTGAGCGTCGAATACGTTCCATAACTTCCAAGCAAATTTCCTCGCGAACCTGAGCTTCACGTTTTAGAGATTCAATTTTATCCTCCTTTAAAAGTTTCACTTCATTTTTTAATTCTTTGATTGTTTCAACTAACTCAATTAATGACGAATCCTTTTTAGTGCAATTGTCACAGTGGTAGAATCTTCTTATTTGGTTTTTTAAGTTCTATTTCTTCATTGCGGCTGACATTCCCACAGATGGCATGGAATGGTAATAAACATCTATCGCATTTTAACTCTTTTGAAGCATTAATTTCGATGATACAATACAAGCACTGAGTTATAACGCCCATATTTACTAATTTTATAATGAATTAAATAAATTATAATTGTAAATTAATGAAAAATTGCAGGACGAAAACAACAACAGGTGTTAACAGCACTGTAACCTTTTATAACCTTTTCTTACTAAACTAATCCTAACTTAACTAATTCTTACATTAACTAATTCTAACAACTAATTCTTAATTTAACTAATTCTAACTTAAATATTTACTTGTGAGTATAATTTGAAAGACCAAGAGGGACCCCCACAAATAATTTTTTTTTTGCGTAGCAGTTGGTAGTTCAGAATTTATTTGGTAATTAGCACCCTTGCTCGTAGGGTGCTTCTCGATGCGAAGGGAGGTTTTGATAAAGTATCGTTTGATATTCTAGAACTACCAAATCTTGATATACCAAACCACTAGGAACACATAATATATAATTATGTGTATATATATAAAACGTTTGGTTATGTGATCTTGGTGGCAGGAGATCTGTCAGCTGATTTGGTTGTATCATTAAATTCACTGCTGGGCAAAATTAACGCACGACTACATCTTTACATTGTCGTACAAATTTGAAAATATTGGACTATTTTGGTTATTACTGTTTTATTACTGAGTATTAGTCTATTTACTAGTATTAAGAAAAATAAACCCTCATGTTTACATATATGTTTATTTATTTCGAATTATTACGTACCTAACATTTGTAGTCTGTTGTTTTCTTAGCAAGGTTCAACAACTTTTTCTCCTCTATTCTTTCTTGTTGTTATACTTTATTCAAAACTGGTCATTTTTTGTCGATTATGGCAAATTTGAACGAACTTGATGCTGCCAGGGCTTTAATCTTGATTGAAGAAGGTTACACTCACCGTGAGCTGGCAAGAAGATTGGGCGTGCATCATGCTACAATTGGGCGTCTTCTGAGACGTTTC
The DNA here is from genome assembly GCA_011037195.1 of Triatoma infestans. Lineage (NCBI taxonomy): Eukaryota > Metazoa > Arthropoda > Insecta > Hemiptera > Reduviidae > Triatoma > Triatoma infestans. Next base: position 22,167 of record JAAEAF010006784.1, read on the forward strand.
AGAGAGACAGGATCACACTCTAGAAGGCCTGGGCAGGGCCGTCCTAGATCAACTTCTAACAGGGATGACCAATTTCTCACACTTTGGACACCGCCATCGGACCACAACAAGTGAAGAGCTAAGAAATTTAATTTTTGAGGTACGAAATTTAACAATAGCATCTCGTACCATAAGAAGGAAACTCGCGGAGACGGAATTGGCCAACAAATGGCCAGCCTTGGGACCGTCTCTTACCACAGCCCACCGGATAGCGAGATTACATTTCGCTCATGTTCTCCTAAGTTAGACAGTTGATGATTGGAAACGAGTATTATTCTCAGACGAGCCAGAGTTAGTGAAAATTCACCAGATGGACGTGTGAGAATCTAGAGAAGGCGAGGGGAAAGGTATGTCCCATGCAATATTGTACAACAAACACCCTTTCACGGAGGTTCAATAATGTTCTGGGGAGGCATAAGTTTTGAAGCACGTACGGAACTAGTGCCAATCCATGGGCGCTCAATGAATGCTGTCAGGTACGTTGAAGAGATTCTGGAGAAGCATGTAGTGCCTTTTGCTCCGTTTATTGGAGCTGAATTTGTTTTAATGCATGACAATACAAAACCTCATAGGACCAGACAGGTAGCCGATTACCTTGACATGGAAGAGATACGACGAATGGATTAGCCACCAAGAAGCCCAGACTTGAACCCTATAGAGCTTGTTTGGGTCGTACTTAAACGACGGGTCAGGATCTCATTCTCCTGCACCTGTTAACCTGAATCAGCTGGAAGTGGTGGTACTCAATGAATGGGAGAATATTTCTCTGGCACTAATTCAAAATCTAATTGAAGGCATGCCTCGTCGATTCGACGTGCTTAGTGAAGGGAGGCCGTAATTCGAAGTAGAGGTGGTAACAAAAGATACTAGTGTTGAAAAAACTGTGATTAACAAAGTTTTATTTGGCTAAAAAAAGCTATTTTTAGGTTGTTTTTTTTATAATTCAATAAATATTTTATATTAATTTTAACAACATTTTTCTGTCAGCCCAGGGGTCCACTTAATGAAGGAAAAAAACGAAAAGTTACACTTTATTCCTGCAATATTAAAAGCATAAATGTATGTGGTGCGTTAATTTTGTCCAGCAGTTTAGTGGTATAACAGTAGTTGTCTTGATATTGTAATTTAGTTACTAAAAATTATACAAATTTAACGAATTCCCAGAGAATTTATTAGGGCCACTATATGACATTGAATCTCTTTATTTATGTATATATGATTTAAGTTGATGTGTATTTAAAAGGGTTTTGACAAATCTTGGTAGATGTCCAAATATAATTCTGGTGGTAGGGGTGTTATTTACTGAAAGAAACTATTCATACATACTGTCACCACATGTTTTTGCATCGGAGAACATTAAATAAAATATATATTTGGGTTGGGTAGTATGTACAGAAAATTATAATTTTTTAGTTAAAATGAGAATAAATTACTATTGGATCACATGTATACTTGCGCAAAAGACCTGCAGTAACGTCTGCTTTATTAGCAGCAAATATTCGGAGTATGCACAGCAACCTTAATACACGATTGTAACTGTTTCTGTAGCTGTTCTAAGCGTGTGGGGTGTTTTTGACAAAATGAATAAATGTGAATACCGTTCCGTCATAAAATTCTTCATTTTGTATGGTTTATCGCCAACAGAAATTCATTCAAAGTTTGTGGAAGTGTATAAGGAATCTACCTTAGTTATCAACAGTGAAAACATGGGCAGCTAACTTTAAACGTAGTCGTACATCGATTGAAGATGTCCACATGAATGATGGCCAAACACTGCAACTACCGAAGAAAATGTCGAGATGTTATAGGTTATAGATGACCGACGATTAAAGGTGTATGAGATAGCTAAGGCTGTTGGCGTCTCTGAAGAAAGGGTGCGGCACATTTTACACGAAGAACTCAGTATGAGAAAGCTTTCTACAAGATGGGTGCCGCATTTGTTAAATGCTGATCACAAACAAATGAGGAATCGAGTTTCTCAGCAATGTTTGTGCCGTTTTAGAAGAATCCAACCGATTTTCTGCGCCGATTTGTTGCGATGGATGAAACGTAGGTTCACCATTTTACATCTGAGTCAAAACAACAGTCCAAGCAGTGGGTAGAAGGCAGTGGCTCTGCATCGAAGAAAGCAAAGACAATTGCATCGGCTGGAAAGGTTATGGCTAGTGTTTTTATGGAATTCCAAAGGGATTCTTTTAATTGACTAACTGCCAAAGGGTCAAACAATTAGTGGGAATACTACGTACATCTTGACCAGCTAAATGGAAAAAATAGAAAGGCCTGGTTTGCAAAAGAAACAAATTTTCTTTCTCGCGGACAAAGGCCTTTGGCAATGGGCAAATTGAGGGATTTGAAGTATGAATTATCGGAACATTCTCCGTAATCGCTAGATTTGGCTCTATCTGACTTTTCATTGTTAATTGATTTCATTCCTTGATAGCAAATTTTGCGGCAGCTCAGTGGAGAATGGGGGGGTTCAGGAAATATGGTATGAGGATTAGTAATCAGAATGAAGAAATAAATAATAAATAGGAAAGAGAAAAATATAGTGAAATCAACAAAAAAAAGAAAAGAAAAGATAGGTCGTAAAATAAATTAGAGAGAGAGAAGGAACAAGAAAGAAAAAAAAAAAAAAGAAAGAGGAAAAAATTTGGTAGCTGGGCCTGGAATCGAACCCACGACTCCCTACTTAACAGCGCCTTATGCTATCCACTAGCTATCCAGTTACTTGCTGGTCGGTCCCTCCCTGGCTACATATGTGTCTCCAGTCTGAATGAAAAAAAATCAAATATGGGGAAATAGGAAAGGAAAAAATCAATACTTAGTGACTGCTGTTGTACAAACATATAATTACAGTATTCCCCTCTAATTACATTGGTTAGAAACCACACACACACACACACACACAAAACAGAGAAACAAAAGTGTGATAACCTTGATTGAATTTCGGCAAAAAAAAAACTTATTAACCTATACAGCCACAAAAGAAGAATTAAAGTAATAAAAGTAAATGATAAATAAGTAATGATGCACAAAATAAGGAATTGATAAAATAAATTTTCTTACAAAAGAAAAATAAACAAAAGAAATACCAAAAGAAATACTAAATGATAAAATTGAGTACTACAAAATAAATACAATCCTTCATGTTAATAATAATAAAAAGAAAGGAAATAAATAACTAAATGCATAAACAAAAAAAGAATCCGGTAATTTTTCTTTTTAACCCAGGCCTGGAGTTAAGGTATTAGTGGTTCGGATTACCAAAGTAATTTTTTTTTTCTCTGTATCACAGTAATTAGTCTGTTACGCACACATATACACAGGCACCTGTTTGTTTGCGCTCTTCCTCTTTTTTTTTCCTCTTCCACTGCTAATCCGGATACGCCGCTTCACTGATACTTAGTGGAAAAAAAAAACTTAAAAAAATAATCTTTGGCTTTTCTCGTCTCACACTTGAGGGCTCTACTGTCGTGTGTCTTCCACCCGTCCGGACTTCCTCTTCTATTTTACTCTCTCGCGCATGCGCATTTACGGTCTTACTACCGCGATGCTGCTGCTGCTGGTGTCCTCTTCCGTCACCTTATTGGCGACAATCAGTTATACTATAATCTACAATCTAAGCCTAACCTACGCCTTATCTCTACTACTAATGTACTTATATACTACTTATCTAACTAACCTACACTATCTCTAATTATTCCTACTACTTTAAACTACCCTTACATCTAACTATTCTAACCTAGCCTAGCTTACACTAAAGAGAACATACTGCCAGCAGTCATCGCCAAGGAGAACCCCCACGCAAAACATGTTTGTAACACTTTTTGTTACTCGTAACATCATCTATTCCCAAACCTTGAGAAATTTGTGGCTGGAAAACATTTTGGGTAGTTATAACTACAGACATAATCAAACATGCTGTGACAAGACTTCCAAACTTCTCTCACTCTAAGATAGCCCCTGAAGAAGGTTTGCCGAAACATCGGGTTTCAAATAAAAAAACACTTAAAAATTATTTGGTATTTTCTTGGATACTTATTGGCCGATAAGCCAACTAATAGGTACATCTGGTTAAGTTGTTTGGTTTGTTTGCAGGCCAGTTCACTATTTACTTGTAGTTTTTCTTGAGTTTATCCAAGCAGAAGTTTTGGGAAAAATAGAGAAACCAATTCTGGCCTTAATTGAGAATATTATTTATTAATATTTTTCCTTTACAGTTGATTCCTGCCGTTTCGGCACTACAGATGTGCCATTTTCAAGGGATATATGTTCTTCAATAAAACAGAAAAATATTTTACTGTGTATGTTGTAAAAATAATTATAAGAATCGTAATGGTAATAATTAAATGTTATATCACTTTCTAAGGGTATAAATTATAAACTGAAATATTACATGTACAATCGATTGATTTCCAAAAATAATAACATTGCGTATAATATTAATTACCACAACCTTTATTTTTGAAATTGTTATTGTACTATGTTTGGCATTAGCTGTGTTCAGAAGGGGAGTGTTCAAATAAACACAAATATATCGCCACTATTTTGATTGAGGATTCTATCGATGTTCGAAATTTCTTCAATACGGAGGGTGTGACTTGACGACTTTATTAAATAAGATCCTCAATAGCTGAAACATATTTAGAAAAATTTACTAAATTTTTGTTTAACATTCTGTAATAATATCCATTTTGATTTAGTGGGTGTACTCTTTAATTGATCCATTTTATTAAAAAACATTTTTATAAGCACCAATGTTCATCACATCCAATTGGAATGTATCATCTTGATTTATAATCTTATTAAGTTTGTTGGAAATCAGTTACTGAAGTGGTTGATTTGATTTGTAGTTATGTGCTAAAACCAGTGTATTAATTTTTAACCCTTTGATTGTATTCTGAATGACCATATACTTAGAGTAAGATTTGCTTTTAAAAATTGATTGGTTGGTTTAAATTTATAGTGTTTGAGATGTGGTATCTGCAATTAAAAATATGTAATTGAATGATGATTAAAACGATTTTAGTAGATTTAGTGGTTAATGATTGTTTCTTACTTACAATAAAAAGTGAGTCTACTTTTAATGCTATCCAGAATTGTAGATTGAGTGTTTGCAGGAAGCATATTCTATTAATGGGAACGAGACTAATAATGGTGGTAGCATAAAGTTATGCAATTATAATGTTTATGTAGTTTTCACCAGTTTTTGAATTATTTTTTCCATTGTTTAATATATTATTGTAAATATAATTTTAATATATATGTAGTTTAAAAATGCATGGAGTTTTTTGTTTATTTGAAGAGTTACAGAGTTAACAGCCTGTTTTTTAAACATTTTAATATATGCAGGTTATTGTAGTTGCAGAATGTGGTTATCTGTAGTTATTTCTTATTATGTCTAGGTAATTTTTATATTAATTAATTTAAGTACATTCATTTCTGACAATTGTTCTAAATGATAATAATAACACTAGTTGAGGGAAAGATTTCAGGAAAGATCAAAGTAAATATCTGATACACACATTTATTATTATTAGTACTTATTAAATCATAACAGAACTCATTCAAAGATAAACAGCTATTCTTCCCCTAACAAATTTACAAACTTTTTAAAATCAGATGTCAACAGCGGTTTTGTAGGGACATCCGCTAGCTGGTCTTTGGTAATAATATATCAATAGATCCATCTTCAACTTTTTCTTATACAAAATTCAGTTTAATATCCATATCCAGAGGTCTCTTTTGATCAGGATTTATGACTGCCTTAATGGCACTTTGATTGTCTTCATAAATCCTGACCACTTCTACAATAATTCCTAAATTATCTAATAATTTTCTGATCCAACAAGCTTCAACTGCTACGTCACAAAGAGGTACAAATTCTGCTTCTGCAGTACTAAGAGCGACAGTTTGCTGCTTTGGACCTCCAAATCACAGAATTTTGGTACTTGGTACACATAAATAACCAGTAGTACTTTCGATCAACATCCCTTGCCTAATCGGCATCAGCGTAAGCCACAAATGGTAACGAAATTTATCCACGGAAAACTTTAATCTAGAATTAATTGTTCCTTTAATGTATTTTAAAATTCTTTTAAGAGCAGTCCACATAGACTGTTCACATGGTATTGACTGGAAACAACTCAAATAATACACCTATGTAGACGAATTCGGTATAGAGCCTATAGTAGCATACATTAAGAAGCCAATAAGTGACCTACACTTATATTCTAATGACTTATTTACAACAATATCTGCATTTATTTTAAAATTAGCATCCACAGGAATGCCAGTAGAATTACATTGTTCGTACCATAGTTTTTCAAGACAGATATTTAATAATTCGACTGATTAATGTACAAATCCTCACCTTCCTTACAAATTGATATTCCTAAATACCTCAATTTACTATCACCTAGATCTTTCTTCCTAAAATTTAAAAATAGAGGTTCTTTTAACAAAGATATCTCGCTTAAACTGAAACTTCAAATTAACAAATCGTCAACATAAACTAATACATACATACTTCCCTTGAAATATAAACCTATCAGTAATCATTCACAGATCTTTTGAAACATAGGTCCGCCTTAAAATCATGAAACCTTTTGTGCCAATATTTTGCTTTTCTAAGCCCGTAAAGGGATCTTTTTAACTTAAAGACAAACCTATCTTTAATCTTAAGTCCTGGGGGCGCATTTAAATAAACGCCCTTCTTAATATCCCCGTACAGGAACGCACCTTTACATCCAATTGATTAATGAAGTATTTTTTCTGAACCGCTACCGAAAGCAGAATTCTTAAAGTCTGAAGTCTTAAAACTGGGGAATAAACATCGTCAAAATTGTCTTTTTGCTGAAATCCCCTGGTCAAAACCCTAGCTTTATACATACTATCGTGACTCCTAGCAAACACCCACTTGCAGCCGATCAGTTTTTGGTTCTGAGGTTGATTCCACGTCTCGCTCTCAAGTAAAGTGTCAAACTCCTCCTGGACCGCCTTCAACCAAGCATCCTTGTCTTCAAGGTATCAATCTCCTCATAAGTTTTAAGCACATAATCGTGCCCAACAGTCCAGTTTGTAATGTAAACAGTACCTCATCGTCCTTTAATAATTGACGTCATTGAGCTCAGTTACTTACTCTTTCTACCACTGGCTTCTTTGTTTGCTTTCTATTCTCTCTTCTTATTCCTCTTTTGCTAAAGTATCATCGGCCGGTTGAAAGCTTATGGGGACCACCTCATCCTGATCCACTTCATCTTCACATTTGAATGAATAGTAACGAATTCACCCTGATTCCCAACGCTCCCGTCTAAAACACCGAACGCCCAATAACTACTTTCCCTGAATTTTCATCCTAAAGTCTATAACCACCATCCGGAACATAACCTGTAATTATTAATTTTTCGCTCTTTTGATCCAATTTCTTTCTCAACTCTCTAGGAATAAGTTTATACGCCAAAGTCCCAAAATCCCGCAAATCATAGAGATTGGGTTTTCGACCTTCCCTAAGTTCAGCCGGCGTTTGGTCACATGAAGTTTCTTTGATACTCTGAATCTATTAAAACAGTTCAGGCTTTATCAACTAGGGTTCTGTTCATCCTCTCGGCTACCCAGGTCTCTCAGGATTGAACATAAAAATCGTATTCCTTTCTCGTCACAAAACTCCCGTAAATCACTATTTACATACTTCCTACCATTATCCGACTTTAATTGCAATAAAGACCTGTTAATGTGTCTAGTCACTTAACTATAATAAATTTTAAATTTCTGAACTACCTTTGATTTACTCCTTAGTAAATAAATAATGACCATATGAGTGTAGTCGTCTGTGAACGTAATAAAATAACTATCTATCCCATGACTTGGGACTTATCGGAGCACAAACGTCCGTTTGAACAAGCTCTAAAGGTAAAGCTGCCCTAACACCCTTTTTAAAAGGCTGCCTCGTCATCTTTCCTAGAACACAAGGCTCACAAAGTTCTTTATCAAAATTACAATTTTTCAACTCATCCAGGCCATCAACAAGATCTCTTGTAACCAATGTTTTGACCCTGTCAAAACCTAAGCGACCTAACCTTCTATGCCATAACCTCAGACTGTCATCGCTTTGTTTACAAATGTTGACTTTATTAGTAAGGTTACCCTCAGACTTGTTTATTAAAAATTGTACCGCATATAATGAACCTTTCTTAACACCTGACAACACCAATTCATCATTTAAAAAAGATTTTACAACACCATTAGAAAATAAACCTTCATACCGGCGCTTTCCATTCTCGCAACTGACAAGTTTTTCCTGACTTGTGGCACATAATATACATTTTTAACTTCACAAGAAATATTCTTACTTATTACATTAATATTTCCTATGCCATGTGCATCTTTCTCAATACCCTGTTTAGCAGAACAAATCTTTTTCGGAACTTTTAACTCAATGTAATTACTAAAAATACTACTGTCACCGATTAAACGGTCCGAACTGCCTGAATCCCACATAAAATGTTATTTTTGAGTTATTGACACTAACCTAGGAATTACTTTCACTTGCGAGGAACGATACTTGCTTGTTATCTTCACTTTCATCAGCTGCGAAGTAATTTCTGTTCGTATACGTCCTCAATTTTGGGCACCGCTTCCTGGTGTGACCTCTCATCCTGCAATTGTAACATTTTCCATTAAAGGATCCACTTCGAAATGGTTGGGTACTCACACTAAGCTTCCTGACATTTCCCGATCCTCCGTTATACGACGCGAAGACGATACACGATTCCGATACATTGTCCTTATTTACTATTCGCTCTTCTTCAGTGAACAATGTATTCTTTACATACTCAAAGATAACGACCTTCTTGTCTTTGTTGAATGTTATGTCCATAGCTGACACTACACTCACATAATCCGATGGCATAGAACCAAATTGGTTTATCATCTCCTCTTCTTCCAATTTCCCGCCGGCCGTTTTCAACTCAGAGGCCATTTTCTCAAATTCTTTTATAAAATCTAGTAGAGGTTTATCCTTTTTAAACTCCAACTTCCGCCATGCTTTCTCAGCATTTACCAAAGACTTCATCCCTTTCTTCTCGAATGTCAGCGACAAAGTCTCGATCATCTCCTTTGCCGTATTCTTCTCCTTTAGCATTGTTAGGATATTGTCTGACAATTCCTAACGATAATATTTCTCACCTTTACGTCGTCTTTCTTAAAAACCTTTAACTTGGCTTCATCAACTATGGGTGGGTCTTCTGACAATATAGATACGACGCCATTCTGTTCAAGAAACAACTTTATACGAATAACCAGTTAGAAAAAGTGGCTCCATCGAACGACTTTATGCCACACTGCATGTAATTAACATTTCCAGACATACTAGCCATCGTAAGTTACAATTTGCATCACCGAAACTGAACACGTGACGCACAACGCGCTAACCTTTCGACTCTCAACAATTTCCAAAAATCACCTTCTCAACTCCACTAGCGGCTGGGCTTCTTAACCCTGATAGCAATAAAAGTAGTAGAGGGGAGATGACTTCAGGAAAGATTAAAGTAAACTATCTGAACACGCAGATTTATTATTATAGTACTTATAAAATCATAAGTTAACATCACATAACAGAACACTACACACTGAGAGAGAGAGAGAGACAGTGTTACCAGTGTATGTTAACGAACATCACCAAGTGTTACGGGCATTGGATGGGTCAAGATTTATAACGGGCTAGGAGAGTGGATGGGAAAACCGTTTCTTAATCTGTATTTTGTTTTGGAAATTCCAGGAGATTGTTATAACTGAGGGATAGGTTGTTGGTCTCTGTTCTAAAATTGATAGATAATTTTTTAATATGTATCATTTCCAGTATATTACTTTTTCTATTATTATCGTTGATGGAGAGAATTTTAGTGTTTTCCATGTCAAATTCATGTATGTTTGTACGCAATGTTTCGTTAGTGCTGTAGTCTATTTTTTAAATATTGAGATGTTTGTCCTATGTATGTAGCTGGGTATTGTAAACAATTTATTTTATATATTACATCTGATAATAAAGTTGTGCGTGTGGGGTTTTTGAGTTTAGAAAAGAGTTTTTTTAGAGGATTGGAGTTTTTGTGAGCGATGGAAAGGTTTTATTTCTTGAAGATTTTAGCTATATTTTTTCATCTCTCTGTCATCCCATTGCTGTATCAGGATATTTCATTATAATCAACACTTTTACCAACAAATCTTTGGTACAGCCAAGGGAAGTAGCCTAGGACCTATTCTTGCGGATAGCAGGTGTCAGAATTAATTCAAAATTCCAAAACTACCCTTTAAGACTGTTTAACAGCTGTCCCTAAAGAACGTATACATACCATCCTGAATACCTACAATACATACCATCCCCGTTTACAATTTACACACGAAGTAGAAATAGATAATAAAATTAATTTTTTAGATATGACATTATCCGTGAAGAATGTGGTTCTCTTATTACCAACTGGTGCCAGAAATCTATACTTCTGATAGATTCCTCCATTTCCTTTCCAATCATCCATATAATCAGAAAATCAACTTTGTTAAATCCTTTTCCAAACGTGTACTTCATCTTAGCCATCCCCGTTTCCATGAGGAAAACAAGTTAAAATTTTCCATGATATTTAAAAATAATGGTTATCCTCTCCATATAGTACAAAAAATATTATATCAACGATCCACGGCTAATATGACCAACCTAATTCCCTCTAGGCCATCACATCCAATATCCTATATCTCCATCCCATACATAGAATGTCTATCAGAAAAAATAGCTAAAAATCTTCAAGAAATATAGCCTTTCCATCACTCACAAAAACTCCAATCCTCTAAGAAAACTCTTTTCTAAACTCAAAAACCTCACACGCACAACTTTATTATCAGATGTATATACATAGGACAAATCTCAATATTTAAAAATAGACTATACCAACATAAATACGACTGCAAAACTAAAAAACCGACTGACATGACTACAGCCCTAACGAAACATTGCATACAATACAAACATGAATTTGATATTGAAAACACTAAAATTCTCTCCATCAACAATAATAATAGAAAAAGAAATATATTGGACATGATACATATTAAAAAAGATAAATTATCTATCAATTTTAGAATAGATACCAACAACCTATCCCTCAGTTATAACAATCTCCTGGAATTTCCAAAACAAAATACAAATTAAGACACGGTTTTCCCATCCACTTGGTGATGGTATATCACAAGTTAAACTATAGTTTTTAAGAAATTCTAGCAAGAAATTTTTGTAAGTACGATTCCTATGTTATTTCCATATTTTACTCTTGTATATTGTCAAAGTTTCAATAGTTGTGATGTAGTTTATTATTGATCTGTTCTGGAGCAATAGTTAAAATAATTTAAAATTGATATATATATATATATAATATACACTTTATTTAGTTTATTTCCTTAGTTTATTTAAAAAAAATTGTTTATTTGATATTTATTTTAAATTTATATTTTATGTTGTTTTTTTCTTCTTCTTTTTTCTGATTTGTGTTAAATCTGTTGTACAGTCCCTGAAGAAGGCAATAAATTTGCCGAAACGTCGGTGAAAATTTAAAAGAGTTTTTTATTATGACCGAAACTCAACATCTATTTTACAACTTATGTTTTCGTCATCAGATGATGACGAAACAAATGATAATCTCAACAAATGATAATTTCGTCATCAGATATTTTGACGTAAACATCCTGATGATGTGCGAACGCCCGAATCCGGTCGAAGGCAACAAAAAGAAGCAGGCTCTCACGGAAAATCTCTTAATTATAATAATTAATTATAAATTAACGTAAACTAATATAAATTCATTTTTCTTGATGATCGCTCTCCTATAGATAAAGAAGCGAAGCGCGCCGAGCCATGTACCGCTTGGTGGTGTGGAAACTGTTGCAACATCACAAAAAGTCTAGATTTTTTCTTCCTAGGTGTCTCTACAGTTAACTGTTCGGTGATGACAGTGTCATTCATTTTTCTTGATGATCGCTCTCCTATAGATAAAGTAGCGAAGCGTGCCGAGCCATGTACCGCTTGGTGGTGTGGAAACATCACAAAAAGCCTAGATTTTTTCTTCCTAGGAGTCTCTACAGCTCACTGTTCGGTGATGACAGTGTTGTCTGCAGTGAGAACCCTGTCCGGAGGCCGGCAGTGCACTGAGAAGGCTCCGGGCGGCAATGACCAAAGATTTTGACGCGCCTTAAATTAAAAAAAAATATATATATCGATTTTTCATAGGCGAGGTAAGTGAAACGGGAGGGGTGTCCGTCATGTTGGACACATCATACAGTACTAATACCATTTTTTCCCTTCCCAAACATTTTTCAAAGTGATATGTGATTTGGGTGATGGATAAAGATTGCAAGAAAAAATATAGAATGCACTAAGTGGTTTAAGCGATTAATAATGCTTTCAAACATTACATGTAGAATGCGCCATGTGTTGGGGGTCTATTCCCGATTTTAGCCAAATTTAAAATTACTGTATTCACGTTTATCTGTAATCGAAAAATATCGTTTTGTTAATGAACATTATTTATATTTGTTCTTTGGTTTTCACTTCTTTTGTTGTACAGAATCCCATGATCGAACCTCCAATAAATCTAATTTAAAATAATAAAATTCTCGTAACACTAAACATGTAAAAAGACTCGGGTGAAGTTGTTTGCGTACGAGACTATTCTCACATGCCCCCTGGATATCCACTAAACGAAATTAAAATTTTAAACCGGACCGCACGACGCAGAATGCTGGCGTAAAGGGAAAGAAATTATTGTTAACACCAAAAGATTACTAATTTAATTCAGATATGTGGAATCTATATTTTACATAGGATCATAATGAAATTGTAAGTTTTTTTGAAATTTTAGACTAAATAAAATATTTTAAACATTTATGAGTTGTACTTATTTTAAAAACAATTTCTAATATTTTTCAGTCAAACTTATTCCAAGTGGAACCTTAGCAGTGGGTGTAGCGGCTGGAGGAATTCGAGGATTTTACGCATTGGATCATATACATTTCCACTGGTCATCTGAGCATTCCTTCAACGGCAACAGGTCAGCATTACCACTATAACTTACATTCTTGTTCCTGCCCTCACGGTATCCTAGGGTTAAACGGCATAACTTCAGGGATCGAATGCTACAATAAGGCAATATAGAATAGCAAATAAGGCAATAGAAATATAAAACTATGATAATGATATAACTATAAACAGTCGTAATAATATCAATTATTCTAACAGAACACATAAAATCATGCAAAATCAATAATGGTACATATTATAATACAAAATTTAAACCAATAAATAATCCACGAAAGATAATTACCCATTATCCTGTATAATTCCACCTGATAAAAGTTTTATGTATAAATATAGCAGGGAGGCTCCCACCCTGGCGCTTTCGGTGCCCAACACTTGGGTGGAGGCTTGCCAAAAAGAAAATGTAAGAACAAAAAAAAAACTCAAACTGATGACAAAAATAGTTCACCGTTGTTCGTCACTACCGAAGTTAGGAGCTGATTCAATGTAAATAATTGATCTGTGTTACAATATTTTTGTATTTCAACGGCCCTCTTCCTTTGAAACAATTATAGCTGCACGTTCAGATATGACGGGTTCATTATACACTTCTGACAGGCCCTCTTGTAAGTATAACAAATATTTGTTGTGGTTGGTTCCGCAGAGCTGGAAAACATCAAGAGATATTTTCCATGATAGCCTGCTTTTTTGTGGTCATCGACCGGTTTCGGGCGTTCGCCCATCTTCAGGATGCGTTTTGTCAAACTGTGTGATAACACAGACTTGCATAGGGCAAATTCAAAGTGAGTAAACTGAATTCAGAGTGTGTAAACTGAATTTGCCCTGTGCAAGACAGTGGTATCACACAGTTTGACAAAACGCATCCTGATGATGGGCGAACGCCCGAAACCGGTCGATGACCACAAAAAGAAGCAGGCTATCACGAAAAATATCTCTGATAACAAATATTCCTCTTGATTTTCATGTACTACATGTTTCAAAGCTCGGTATTTCTCAATGTAACGATTATGTTTTGCTATAATTATTGTGATTCACATTGTTCTAACAATGTAGTAACAAATCAGTGTAAATTAGTACATGATCTGAAGTTTGTTCTTTATCTCATAGCAATATCAGGTTCATACATGCAAATCTGCCACAATACCGTTTATTAGTCATACCTGAGCAATAAAGAGATGTTGGAGCAATATGAGTACCTGCTTCCGTACTTTTAGAACTGCAAGCCTATTTCTGATATTATATCGGCTTGGAATATAGCCAAAGCAAACATATATTGAATATATTGTTGAAATTCGCGAGGTTCGGCCAGAAGTAAAAAAACAAGTTAAATTCTTGCCAACGTTTCGATAAATTTATTTATTATCTTTTTCAAGACAGTAGCAGCTGCCATGTATGTATAAAATGTGCCTGACAGTCATTTACATTACACTTTGCTTACTACACAAAATGCATTTCTGCCTAGAAAAAGATAATAAACTTATCGAAACGTTGGCAAGAATCATCTTTTTTTTTTACTTCTCGCCTAACCTCACGAATTTCAACAACATGCTCTAACGGCCTATAAACAACCGAATATTAAATAGAGCTAAATATACGAATATCATTTCTGAAGCCTTTATCACAAGAAATTAGTTGTAACCCTATCGGAAATGGAGATAATTCTGACAATATCACTTTACCTTTATGGCAACTCTTTTTGCAAAATACGTACATTTCCGCAAAATATCATTACAATGTTTACACTTTTCAGTTATATCCCCAGTATCGTGAGATGCTAATGAATCGGAGATATGAGTCAAAATGCTGTCTTTTCTTTTTGTTTACGTTCAGCAGGTGTTATTGCTGGCTCTTTTGATGTTGAGATACGCTTTTCTTATCGTAGTTGATCCTTACATTTTTTTTATGTTCAGTGATTTTGCTGGCTGTTTTGATGTTCACAGACCCTATCTCTATTAGGTGTTTTTGCAAGATAGATTTCTTTTTGACGGGAAATTTCTAATGTCTTTACAACTTCTAACTGTTTATCAAATTTTTAATTTTTGTTGTTGTTATATTTGCGTTGCTAAGTTATAGATATCACTGCACTAACAAATACTTCTCTCAGCAAATTCTAATCTTCAAGAGACTTAACAACAACAAACACTTTTATATATGTATATTTTATTGTTACATCAGCTTTTCCTGTGTTATATATAACACTTGATACGCTCCCTAAAGTGGTGTTAGGGGGTACAGGAGGTCTGGCAGTGGAGAAGGGGTGGGTCAAAAGGGGAAATGAAACAAAACTAAAAAAATTGAAAAGTAAAGTGGGGCGCCACGTTATTTTTGGTCAATTAGAGTAGGGGAAATTAACGCAACCCCCTAAATTATAATTAAAAAAAAAGAAGAAAAAATGGGTCCTAGAAATAAGAATATAAAGAAACAAAAATTGTAATATATAAAACCAAATTTTGCGCAGTGATAGGAAGTCACAGTTTAGGTAGGGCAATAAAAATAAGACAAGAACAATCACAGCAGCAGCTTTTCTCGTACCTTTTTACGTTCAAGCGCTCCAAAGCACAAAACTTGATCTGTAGTGGCGTTAGAAATCTTGTACACAATATTTATGGAAAGGAATTACCGGGCATACCTCATCAGTTTCCTTTTTCTCCTTTTTTTGTTTGTTTGTTTTACCGTTAGACGATTCCAAAAAACCTGAATAATAAGTGGAGGTATAACATTTCTTCATCAATTAATGGGGGTCGGTTATAAAATCCAACTATTGATTAACAAAGAAAATTTTTCCTTCAGCTTTATTAACAAAAAAAACACAGAAAACCTTAATGCATGAATACCGAAACAAAAATAAAATAAAACCTAAATACATGAAATACAGAAACCAGTGTACAAAGAAAAGGGAAAATTCCCTCAAAAACAAGAAACAAAATTTTCTATTTCTACTCTTCACATCTTTCCATTGTAACTTATTTCCATAATAATATAAAATAATTTGTTGACCGTTGATGAATTAAGTTATGAAGAAATTTGGTGAGGATCGGTCAAGAAAAAACATTCAATTATGCCGACGTTTCGACAGAGTTTCCTGTCTTTATCAAGGCTTTAATCTAAAAAACAATGAGGAACCACAATGCATTAGTAATACTATAAAATACTTAGGTTATTCAAATAAATAACTAATGTTAGTAGAAAACTTTAATAACATGTGCTCAAGTAACAAGGAATAAGTACAGGATATATAACACACCGAAAGGTAACAACAATGCAAAGAGTTACATTTCCCTAGTCTTGATCTTCTTTGTGTGACGTCATAGAACACAACACTCCCCCTAGATCAAGACTTTCTTTTGAATTTATACTAAGACATTTACAGAAAAACTCAAATTGTACCTTTGACAATGCCTTTGTTAAAATGTCTGCTTCTTGTTTTTCACTTGGAACATATTGAACATACAACTCACCATTTAACACTTTTTCACGGACAAATTTATACCGAATATCAATATGCTTAGATCGGTAATGAAACTCACTATTTTTAATAAGACGCACTGCACTTATCAACGAAGTTATCAACGAGTAAAGTTGGGGAAGGGATGTCCAAAGCCAATTCCCTTAGCAGTTGCACAATCCAGATGAGTTCCTTTGATGCCTCACTAGCTGCTACGAATTCCGCCTCAGTGGTAGAAAGAGATATAGATCTTTGTTTTGAACTTTTCCAACTGATGACACCTCCACAGTATTTGAAGATCATCCCTGAAGTCGATCGTCTAGTAGCAACATCTCCAGCATAGTCAGAGTCACTAAATGCTTCCAATCCCTTGTTCTTGTTTGCATCATAAAGTATCCCAAATGCAGATGTTCCTTCTGGCAGTTCAGTTAGGTCCATACTTTATTTTCAATAAGACTCTCCATTTCATCCCTCATGGCAGAGATCCACATCTCACAATTTGATGAAGAAATAGCTTCCTTATAATTTGATGGGTCTTCTTCCATGGATAACAAAAGATACCGTTTTGGTTTACGGAGCAGACTCCGATCTCTGAGATGATGACTATTAGCGTCTTCAATAACTTGATCAGGTAATTCTTCTTCCAGCTCTTCAAGCAACGAATCACAGTCAGAACCACCTTCTTAGTATCCTCATCGTCAATTCCATCAATAACATGGATACCCTGCAAAACTTCTTCTTTCTCATTAGGAATAGAATGTAAATTTTCATCCTGAAAAACAATATCCCTAGTTAGTGTGACTGTCCCTTTTTCAGAATTCCAAATTCTATAACCATCTTTATGGCAATATCCAACAAGTTGACCTTTAAATGATTTACGATCAAATTTTTTTCTCTTCTGCTTGGGAATGTACACAAAACATTGAGTGCCAAACACTCTTAAATGGTCAAAGAAAGCTTTCTTACCATACCATAATTCATATGGGCTTTTACCTGGTACTCCTGAGGGTCCTGTAATATTTAAAACATATGCTGCTGTGTTTACCGCCTCTGCCCAAAGAATCTCAGGATATTTGTCATTTTCTTTTGGATGCAACATAGTGCGAGCAGCTTCACATAATATTCTGTTCTCCCGTTCAGCAGCTCCATTCTGCTGAGGGGTATATGGCATTGAAGTCCTTAAAACTATTCCATTCTGTTGTAAGATTTCACTCACAGAGTAATTACAAAATTCCGAACCACCATCTGACAGAATAGACTTTATAGTTTGTCCGGCAGCTTTGACTTCAGACAAGTATTGAACCAGCTTGTCCTTCACCTCCATTTTGTTCTTCATAAAATATACTCTCCGATACTTGGAAAAGTCATCCTTGAAAACAATGAAGTATCTTGCTCCTTCTAATGATTTTTCAGGCATTGGCCCACAAACATCTGTGTTTATTTGTTCTCCACACTCAGTTGGTCTTTGAGTTCTTGATTTAAATTGAAGCCTATGCATTTTGCCATAATAACAGGCTTCACATTTACTTTTATCAGACAAAAATGCAATATTATTGTCCTTAAGAAATTTTTCAACATGTCTTTTGTGTTGATGGCCAAGCCGTTCATGCCAAGTCTGTAACGAAATGTTCTCGACTGACATATTATTCATGCAACTAGTTGTTTTGATCTTAACGAGAAGCTTGTACACACCATCTGACTGCCTAATACCAACTGCAAGGACCTCACCATTAGGATTCTTAAATTTTCTTATTTTTGAATCAGCTTCAACAGGTCCATGGTCCAGAGCAGATCCAGCCGAAAATAAATTTTGTTTGCATTCAGGAACATTCCATACATTTGTAAACTGACCTGGTTTCCAAATACCTGACACCAACATTTCTACTTTAATAGTGCCCTGTCCATATGCAAACATATGGCGACCATCACCTAATCTTAGAGACTTAGGAAAGTCAAATTTATTATACTCATAATAAAACTCACTAAATGAAGTAACATGATGAGATGCACCAGAATCAATTATCCAATCAGATTTGAATGCATCATTATTGTCCACACTCATATATGCTTGTCCATGGGGTTTATTATCAGGGGGTTTATCTTTCAATTTGAAACAATTTTTCTTAATGTGACCAGCTTTACCACAATGGTAACATTTAATAATATTTTGCCTACCATTGTCATTATTCTTAAAGGACTTAACTTCCTTAACATGCCCACGATATTTGCTTTTGGCCATCATGGCAACATTACTTAAATCAGAAATGGGACGAACATCATTTAACCTTTGTTCGTGAAGCCTGAGCCTTTCAACTAAATTAGATAAATTTCTAGATTCAACTGGAACAGATTCCCATGCATTTTTAAACTCTAGATATTCATTTGGAAGTGTATTCATAATCCTGTTTAAAAGCATAGAATCAGGCAACCGAACATTCTCCAAAGCCAGCTCATCCTGAAGATCTTGCCAAATTTTTTGCAATTTCGAAACATGACTAGCAATGTCATCTGATGGATCCTTTGAGTAACTGAACAGTTGGGAGTACAGTAAATCAAGTCTCCTTTCATTCTTTTGCTCATAAATGGAATGAAGTACATCCCACATCTCCTTAGCACTTTTGCAAGTGAGAAGATGCTGCTTAGGCTCATTTTTAACATTTGAACCAATTATATATTGGGCAAGAGAATCGAGTCTTTCAAATGTTTGAAGTTTAATGTTATAATCCTTTAACACCCCTGGCAAAGATCCTTCATCAGGTAAAGGAGGCTTCTGAATTTCCCCTTTCACAAAGGATAAGGTTTTACTTACAGACAGCTGTAAAGTAACGTCGGCCAGTTCTTCTCACCATCCAACTTGTCAATAGCACATAGTTTTTCCATGGTGCACAAAGTAAACACTTCACAGTTCCTTCACAATAAATAGCACACACCTACCAAACATTAACGCCTGACTGGGCCCATAACCACTTAGGTTATTCAAATAAATAACTAATGTCACTAGAAAACTTTAATAACATGTGCTCAAGGAATAAGGAATAAGTACAGGAAATACAGGATAACACACCGAAAGGTAACAACAACAATGCAAAGAGTTACATTTCCCTAGTCTTGATCTTCTGTGTGACGGCATAGAACACAACAAAAATGCAGAATAGTAATAACTAAAACAAAGGAAAAAAAAATTTTTTTTTAAATAAAAAATAATATTGAACATACATATAAACAATCGTGAAGATGTGGAATAAGAATTTAGAGCATAGACATTTGTTACACCGCAGAAACATAAAAAGGAAAAAAATAAAAATTTTACTTGTGTCTTGTTTTAAATCATCTACAGAAATGAAAGTCGATTGAATAGACAAGTGAAAGGGATTTGAAGAAATTTTTAGGGGTGGGGGTAGGTGCAAGGGAATTCTAGAAAGTCCTGCTTTGAAAAAACCGTTATACACTGAGGACAAATGCCTAGGGTCATTACGAAAATTAACAAAAAAATTATTTCTTTTGATATAAATCATTTTTAATATATTTCTTTTTATCCTGCTCCTTTCTTTTGCTAGTATTTTTGTTTTAAAAAATAAAAATTATGATTTTTTCCCTTACAATGTTTCGTCAGTGCAGTAATGTTGTCTTTGTCATTTTCATATCTGCAATCTTATTCATGTTGGTACATTCTGTTTTTTAAGTATTGTGTAGTTTGACCAACAGAAACAGCTGGACATTGTGTACAGTCTATCTGGTAAACGAGTCAGATTGTAATTTGTTGGGAGTAGGGTCTTTAAGTTTGCTGTATAACTTGTTAATAGTGTTAGTGCTTTTGTGGGCTAAAGTGATATTAGAACGTCTGAAAATTTTCGAGATTTTCTCTGACAGTTTGTTAATGTATGTAAATGAAACGTATTTAGGTAGTTGGTCAACAGAACTATGAGGAGAATGAGTTAAGTTGTTGCCATAATGTCGTGTGTTGGTGAGTGTAGATGACAGTATTTCGTTAAGTGTTATATTAATGAGGTGTTGAGGATAGCCATTGTTAGAAAAAATTATAGAGAGTCTACTTTATTGTCCTGATGAAATTTGGGATGACTAAGGAAAAAGACGGGAAGGGAGAAAGCTTTAAAAAAATTAATTTTTGGGAGTATGGGTGTCGGGAATTGAAATGAAGGTAACGGTCAGAGCTTATGTTTTTGAGTGCCATTTAGTTATAAGAGTATTATTAACATCGCGTATAATGTTAATAATATTGATGTCTTCTAGTTCGTAAGTGAAATGTAGACGAGAATGGAAAGAATCAAATATTTCCAGAATTCTGTGTGCACTTGGTCGGATGGTATTGCTATTAGGCAGTCATCTACATATTTGTAAAAGAAGGGCAATTTAAAAGGAAGTTTGGGAATGGTTTTGTCTATTAAGTCGTTCATGATAATATCAGCAAGAATTGGTCTTAAGCTGCTACCCATTGCTGTTCCAAAGATCTGTTTATAAAATTGGTTATTATATGTAAAGTATCCTGAGTTACTACAGTGTGTGAGTAATGTAATGAAGGTGTTCATAGGAATTTTTGTTTTATTATCCAATAAATGGAAATTATTCTTCATAAGAGCTATTGTGACATTTATAGGAACATTTGTAAATAAGGAGGTGACATCAAGAGCTATGAGAATGTAATTATCCGGAAGTTTTAGAATTTCTAATTTCTCTTTGAGAGCAAATGAATCTTGAAAGTTGTATTTGTCACTGGAAAAATGTTTAAGTAATTCTGTTAGGTATTTGGAGATTTGATAGGTAGGGGAATTAATGAAAGAAATAATAGGTCGTAAAGGATTACCTAGTTTGTGGGTTTTGACCATTGCCATAAATTTTTGGAGGAGTGGGAGAGTTATTGATAAGCTGATTTTTTGTGTGTAAGTCAAGTATTTATGTTTATGTAGATCAATAATGAGTTTGTTAGTTCGTAATTTATTGGACTAGTGGGGTCTTTTGTTAATTTAATGTAAGTTTTTGTGTCTGTAAGAAGATTCTGTATTTTTAAAGTATAATCGGCTTTATTCGTAGCAACAGTTTGCTTGGTTTTGTCGGAGGAAAGGACTAGAATATCAGAATTTTTTTTGAGGTTGCGATATTATCAAGGATGGGATAAGTAGGCTCATTCTGGTGTCGGTTCTGGATTAGTGAGTGTAAATGATTTGTAATAACATTAATACATTTAGACCTAGTGTAATCTTGTTCGTTTTCATCAAGTTGGTTGATCGCGTATTCTAAGCCACAAATAATGTTAGACACAGGAATATCCCTAGCTTGATAAGGAACTGAAAATTTAAGGCCCAAACTAAGTGTGCTTTCTACAACTGTTGAAATTCTGTATCTGTTAAATTTATAAACCAGTTATACTGACATTAAAAGCAACACTGTGTTTTGACAAAAGGGTGCTAATTTTTTTAATATGTATATTAAACAACTTTTGGAAACTACATTTCTGATGTCTATCAAAGTTATTAATAACAGATACCGTTAATAAATTTTGTGCAGACTTCTTCAAGGAATCAATTTCATTGTTGATAGCTTTAATATTGTAGATGCAGATCTTGAGTTCTATATTCAATAAATTTTTCTTGTGTCGTGTGTTTGCTCTTTGAATTTCATCTAAAATCTGATTGGTTGGCTATGGAAAGCCCCTTCAACATGATTGTCAATATGACTTGGAAAAATCTGTTTTTGCCTGCATTTTAAAAGAAAAATCCTTTGGTTCAGTGCAGCTGCTAATTTTTGATTGGTCGTTGCCCATTTCTTAAGAAACGAAGATGCGTCTGAACCAAACTCTTAGTAACATAGCAAAAAATCCCACTGTAATGCTTTATCAAGGCTTTAATCTAAAAAAACAATACAATGAGGAACCACAATGCACTAATAATACTGTAAAATGCAAAATAGTAATAACTAAAACAAACAAAGCAAAAAAAAAAATTTTTGAAATCAAAAAATAATATTGAACTTACATATAAACAATCGTGAAGATGTGGAATAAGAATTTTGAGCATAGACATTTGTTACATCAAAGCAGAAACATAAAAAGGAAAAAATAAAAATTTTTACTTGTGTCTTGTTTTAAATCATCTACAGAAACGAAAGTGGATTGAATAGGCAAGTGAAAGGGATTTGAGGAAATTTTTAGGGGTGGGGATAGGTTTCTGTTAATTTTTATAATGACACTAGGAATTTGTTCTTGGTGTATAACGGTTTTTTCAAAGCATGACTTTCTAGAATTCCCTTTCACCTACCCCTTTTAGCACCTGTTATAATAAAGGGTAGAATGTTTATTCAGGAGTTATGGCAAGTCAGATTAAGTTGGGATAATCCTCTTCCACATTCATTGTACTCGAAGTGAAGAAGGTTTCGAGAGAGTCTTTTTGAAGTAGATGCCTAACTATTCCAAGACATGTGTCGGAGGGAAACATGAAGATCGCAGAATTACACTGTTTTTGCGATGCATTGGAACGAGCGTTCGCCTGAAGTGTATAAGCTGATTCTAGTGCGGGGGGGGGAGGAGTTATCACGTTTTGTTTAACCAATAGAACAAAAAAAAAACATTTATTTGAACCTTCCGTTATTGCGTTGGAAATATTAGTTATATTGTGAAGAGCTGTAACATTTACTCTCAAACTGCCTTTGCTACAACATATATTCATGGAAAGTGATAAGACCAACTAACCGTTTAGGAAAATTGTATTTTCCAATAAACTTGTCACGTATACTTGCAGTAATTCATTATATGTTATTTTCATTTTCAGGTTTCCATTAGAAGTTCATTTTGTCCACTATAATTCCATTTATCCAAATCTAGAAGCTGCCCTCTCTGATCCAGGAGGCGTAGCTGTCATTGCAGTTCTCTTTTCTGTAAGTTTAAAAAATATTATGTTATTAGTGTGAAAATTAAAATATAATAAATTGATTGGCAGAAGAGTAAGCTCACTGAAACATGACTCAGAAAAATTAACATATTATCGGGAAATTACATAATATCATGAAAATAAAGCTTAAAAAATGAGGCCTATTTTGAAATTGCCACCAATGGAAACTGGAAAGCATGTAATGAACTACATGATTCTGAAGCTAGATTCCGGCTATATTGGCATATTCGTGTTTCACGCCACAGGCCAATCATTTAAAATGAGTGAGGCAATAACCGGCGATAAGTGATCCCTCCAACTGTGAAGTTCGTTCTGTGATCCGCTATTTGTTTGGAGTAAAACACAGTGCTGCCGAGATTCAAAGACAAATCTGTGAAGTTTATTGGCTAAATGTTACGATTGATAATCAGGTTAAAGCAATGGTGGTTATCTCGAAAATGACGGAGAACATAGCGGTCTATTCACTGATGTCATGAAGCCAAAATTCAACATTTTACGCTTCACGACTTCAGTAATTTACGATATTATGCCAACAAAACAAGGTAAACAAAATTTGTGCCAGAATGAGTACCCACAATTGCTAACGATATATCAAAACATTAAGTGTGGCGGCAACACAAATGTTCTTGAGGCGATATCAAAATGAAGATGATTTGTGATCCCACATCATCATTTGATATGAAACATGTATTTCCTATGTGCTGTACAACTATGTACTATAAATATTTCCTATGACCTGTGCAAACGTGGAACAGTCTGTAAGGGTGTTGTGAGGAGATGTTGGTAGATAAACACCTTAAGATTGGTTTAAGATATATAATTGATATGTGTATATATATAACTGACTGCCAGGGACTTTACACTTTAGAATTTAGAACTGAACTGAACTGACAGACTGACGTGGCTAAAATATGTACGGAGTGTGAATCAACAGAATGATGTCTGATGTGTAAGACTGAATTGAACAGAATTGTCCTTGACTGTCTCTCTCTCATATATATATATCCACTGGCCGAACCTCTCCTCTCTGTGCGAGAGAGGCTGTTTCTCTCCGCTAGAGTCGATGAGTGGTGGGGGTTCACTACCCCTACACAGTCAAAGCAATAGCGGCATCATCTGCTCCGGAAGGTAAATAGCTAGGAAGAAAGCACTCCCTACTAAGAAAATAATAATGGCAGTTCACCGTATTTTGATCATCACACTCATCTAAGACACAAAGGATAGGTCTGTTTTTTATTTTCTTTGAGACCCTTTCAGAAAACATAAAATGGTGATCTGCTATCAAAATTGTGAATTCATGTTTGGACCTTCCTTACCTAGGAAACCAAACGGTTTACTTTGGTGGCACAATTTTCCCGCGTTGTGCACTCGCCTACTGCTTGTCTAGTTTTAATGGTAGAACTTGCCTCCTCTGTATATGCATATGCATCTGTTTTGGTTGTTATGCTTCCGTTGACAAGATTTTATAATTAACTTTATTTAATTATGTATCCCGCTTACTTTGTGTTGCTATTTGTTGAGACGACTACTATATTTTGGTTTCAGCTAAAATCAGCTTCTTCTTAATACACCGCACAACTCTTAGCTGAAATTTTAGCTTCGACTAGTCTCCATCATGTGCACTTGTTTAATTGGAATTCTACCAATGCTTCTGGTTATACATTAACATTATATAGGTGTTAGTACCATACAATATTGTTAGTACAATATCATACACGAACATATCCAATTTCAACCAATTAAAAGGTGTCACTTTTATTACTATTAATAATAGTATTGAGATATATATTGAGATTCTTCTAGTGAGGTATACGGTCATATAAAACGTTACTTCAGTGCATGACATTGGATGTTTTTTTTGTTTTGGCCTTATGTACTCAGCAAACAGCCAAAGATTATGTTGCTTTAAAGGATTAATTATTTAGGTTGTGGGGGTAGCAATGGGATAACATTATATGGTGGACAATGTGTAATGTGTCATGTACTATTTGTTATGTTACTATTGTTGTTTTATTATTATTCTTAATTTGTTTTATTGTTGGTAAAATTGTAAATTGTGAAAGCTCGCAATTTTATTCTATTAACAGAGGGGTTTTTTCTTTTGCCAGAATTTTAGTTTCAGGATTTAGAGACAGAATTTGAGTGTCAGGAGTTATTCTGGAGATATTTTGAATTAAGGTCTGATTTTTTGTACACAATCTGTCAGTAAGGAAGCGTGAAGCCAGCACTTTTCTTCTGTACATCAGAGGAAATTTCCTAGCCTCGACGTTCAGAGCATTGGTGGGCGTAGACATGAGGGCTCCCAGACAAACTCTCAATGCCTTATATTGTCTAGTTTCTGTAGATGGGTGTTTGCGGCGTCAGCATACAAAAAACAACCATAGTCCATTCTAACTGTCTATACTATTATCATGAGTGTCACTAACTGTCTATAAATCCCATTCGAGGCGCGATTTCATTAACCTTTCAAAGGTTTTACATAAACAGGATGATAGAGCAATTCTGGTCTTTATTAGGTTTAAGTAGAGGTATTATTATGTATTTGTTCCAATCATCTATTTTAGCTTGATTAATCCAGATGTCGTTAAAAATTCGGAATAATCGGTACTTTCCGTATGCTGAGAGGTGTGCCAGCATAGGGTAATGGATGTTATCTTGGCCTGGGGCAGTGTTGCTATTGATCTTTATTGCTTTGAGCAATTCGGAATAACTAAATGGTTCGTTCAGATTGTGAGGGTGATCAGCTGGGTTAGGTTGTGCACTGTTCGAGGTGAGATTGTTCAGGAATTCGGGCACGCATTCATCATTAGTTGATATTCTTTTCCTATAGCCATGTCTAAGAGTTCTAACCTTATTCCGTATTTCCTTGATCGGAGTACTAATATTGAAGGAATATTGAAGGAGTTGCAGAATTCAACCCATTTTTTTCTTTTTCTTAGTTTTGTACCGTCTACGGCAATATGCAGTTGACCGTTTGCTACTAATATAATTTGCCCACGATGGAGAATTTAAGAAGATTTTGAATGTTTTTATATTTTTCTTTCTCGCTCTGTCGTATTCGTCATCCCACCAACACTTAGGGGGGTAGCTAGGTTTACATCCTTGATATACCTTGATCTTAGGAATAGAATTATCTGCGGCTTTATTGATAGTGTCAACGAAATTGTTGTAATGGTTAGAGTGTCTTTAAACAATGTATCTGTCAATAAAGTATAACTTGACCAATCGGCTAATTTTATGTTCCATTTTTATTTGAAAAATAGAGAGGTTTGTTCTGCTGTTTTGGTCAATTATAATTGATAATCCCATGTGGTCAGATCCAAAAGGTTCTTCGAGAACAGACCATAGGCATCGGGGGACAAGAAAAGGAGAACAAATGGAGAGGTCAATAGCGGAGGGGAATATGTTTGGTCTAGGAGACATAGTTGGGGTTCCGTCGTTTAAAATGCACAGGCCCTCACTGTGAATAGCATCTAATGGATACCTTCCTTCGTAGTTTTCGTATGAACATCCATAACTACGATGGTATGCGTTAAAATCGCCGCAGATAAAAACCGGATGTTTTTACTGATTGAAAAAGGTACTTCCAAGTCTGAGTTGTGATCTATGTTTGGGTGCACAATATATCGATATAATGCTTAATTCACAGTCTGGGATTTTACAGGTTATTCCACAAGATTGTATTTGGTGGTTATTAAATGTGGGAGGCAAATTTATAACAGTGTAAACTATATGGCTTCTAATTAGAATACATGTGCCACCATAGCCATCATTTCTATCGGCTCTGATAACGCTGTATCCGGATATGTGTAGGGAGTGGTTCCTTTTCAACCATGTCTCAGACAGTAACGCGAGGCCTATTTGGTTTATTTTAAGATACGTTTCTAGGTAATTTTGATTGACTTCAATCGATCTTATATTTAATTGTAATATTTTAATCATTTTATTTTATAATTATTATTATTTTTTTTTTATTTAAAGTTATATCGGAATAAGAATTTTTATGTTAATTGAAAGGGAAAGAAGGGGTTAAAATTATTGTAAAACGATGTTATATTTGGAAATAATAAATAATACGTGTATTGAAGATAAATATAGTGCAGAATGGGATTAGGTCGTTTGTTGTTTTGAATTAGTTGAGTTTATTGAACTTTGTGTTGGATTATTGTTTAAAGGTACGATACTTGATCGTATAGCAGCTTTGTTTATCGGGTTTTGGTCAGCTGTTTTTTTTTCTACTTTCAATTAAAATTTCTTCTAATCTATTAATGAGGTATTTAAATATTTCGTCACTTTTGGAGTGATGACTATCTATTTTGTCAATTAGATTTATAATGTAATTGATATTGCTGCTTTTATTGAAAACCTTTTTCTGAGGTGGTTTCTCGGTTAAGATTGGTGTACTCGCCTCTTCATATAGAGGTTCAGAGTTATCTAATTTAGGAGCGAGTTTGAGGCTGTCACGATACTCTTTAGACATAATAGATTTAATTATGGGTTTATTTATGTTTTTTATTTTATAATTTTTTGATTTGTTAGATGGTTGAGGGGTTGAGTGGGTGTCAGGTAATTTTGGAAAAATTTTTGTGTCCGTTAGTGTTTTTATTTGTTTTTGGTGACGGCAGAGAATAAGGGTTTGTTCAATATTTTATTTTTAGCCTCAGCATTGTGGGCTACCTTTACAGGGCAGTCTTTATAGGTTGTCTGTGCTCACCATTACTGTGTACGCAGACGGGCATAATCGCCTCAGTTGCTGAGTATTCACGAATATTGTGAAATTCAGAACAGTGGTCACAACTGGGCTTACTACGGCATTGGTCTTCTGCGTGTCTGAAACACAATTTCTACATTTCGTGTTGGAGGTACATAGGGCTCGATCCGGCATCTTGCCCCATATAGTGTTACATATTCGGGTAATGACTGACCATCAAATGTTATAAAACAGACCGGAGTTTTTTCATAAACTGTGCTATTTTGGTTATAGGTTTTCTTTGTTACCCTTCTAACATTTAAAGGTGCAACAGCGGAGATTAATTCCGTTATTATTTCTTGTTCATCCAATGCGATATCCACATCTCTAATGACATCTGTGTTTTGAACCCTAAAGTTGGGGATATATGCTGTTATTTCCTCTCTTTAAGGGTTTCCAAGGTTAGTAGATCATTTGCTGCTTGAGGGTTTTTTGTTGTTATTTTTATACGGTTTTTGCCGCTCACAGCGATGTTAATAGTATTGTCTCTATGCGAGGGAGATGATTTCAATAACCACTTACCCAGTGGCATCCTATGCATTTTCCCAGACTACCGCGGATGCCTTCTAGGTTCACTACACAGGGCCCTTTGTCGTTCATTTTATATCTATTGTTTAAATCTTTATTCATATAATCGGTTTTTATTGTATCATTTTGATTTACCGAAAACTTATTTTCATGAATATGCACTTTCCTTGAACCATTATTATTAGAATCAGCTGGTCGTTTATGTGGGTTAATTTTTGGAGTTGTGGAATTTCTGACTTATCTGTACCCATCTTCTGGTTTTCTGGGGGCCCTTGGCCCCCACTATCCGCAGACTTACTCACTTACTTACTGTTAAAAAAAACACTCCGTTAAAAAGAAAAAAAAAGTGGAATAAAAATAATAAAATAGAAAAGAAAAAAAAGAAAATTATAAAAAAAAAAAATAGTAAAAAATTACTGAAAAAAACCAAATAAGTTAACGTAAAAATGAATTTTTGTTTTTAAAATTACAAGTTGAATAGAAGAGCTATGAGCAAACGAACGATGTTCACTGGTCGAAGTTCAGGTAACAAAGGTAATGGATGTGTTAGGTGGAAAGAATTTAGGTCTGGTTGATGAAATATTGTCCAGAAGACTGGATTAACACTGGTTAACTGTGTATGAACTGGTAGAGTTGTATGAAAATGACACGAAGTGTCTGGCGAGATGATGAACTATAGTGAACTATATTGAACTCTATCGAACTGTATTCCCATAAGTAGGGTATAAATGTTACAACTGGCGCAACCCCTTCGTCCCCCGCCTACAAAATTCGCTGGATAGGAGGGTGTTCTTCAGCCCTTCCTCAGCTCACCGTAGCTAAGGCGATGGGGAGTGTGGTGTAGTGGGTATATAGCTGTCTCAACATTCCCTATATCATCATCTCTCTCACTAACGTTAGTAGCCACCTGTTCATCTATAGCCCACGCTCTCTATAGTTTGTAATTATAATATAATAAAAAATAAATAAATAAATAGATATTATAAATAAAACTTAATAATATTTGTGTAATCAAATACAAAATTTGTCATTTAGCTGTCTTATACTCTAGTCGTTACCCTTTGAGGTCACCAGCACTATTGTATTTGTTTTTTTTGTTGTTTTTTTTCTTAAACATATATGTCATCTGTTTTATATATATATATATATATACGCTTCAACTATTGCACACATTCACGTACCTTAAGTAACAATCTAAGAAATAGATTTTTTTTTTTAAAAGAAAGGGTTTACTATTTCATTCATGTAGTTCATTTATGTAGTGCAACGATGGCAGATCTTTGGAAGGAAATAACAACCAGTGACAGTTATCAAAAATTTATTTCCACGTTATCCACTATCGATTTAGATAATTTTGAATTGGCACAAAAATATATAGACTTAAAACGAAAATTACTAAGAATGGAAGAATATGCAAAAGAGTTCGTGGAAAGAGCCGCTAATAAACATTTTAAACAATGCGTTTGGTCAAACCCTGACCAGTGGTGTGGACCTGATACATGTGAATGTTTCCGAATATCATTTCTATCCAATAGCATTGAACGTGATTTAAATGATATTCTTGGTGGAGGGGATCTTTCAAGAAGTTCAAAACAGTGCAAAACAGTGTTCAGCATCATGGCAGCGAGTGAAATTGGTTTACATTTAACCACAAGTTTTCCTCTCAACAGACACAACTCTAAGACTCTGATAACTGGACTGTCTCAAGATGGTGTACCTCTGATAGCTTTGAAAACCAGAAAAGTTATTATTTATCTTAAGGTAGATGACTGGTCAACTTTGGAATCTAACAAGCAATATTGTGATGAATTCTTTGATAAGAAAAAACAGGCTTCTCCAGACTCAATCAATCTTAACAGCGCTAATATATTTTTCATTACATCTAGCCATAAGATGATTTCTATCCAGGGAAAAGCAACTTGGGTGGAAGATCTTCTCAGTTTTCAACCTACTACCATCACTCTTCTGAGAAATGAATATTTCAAACTTCAAAGCATCTTTACGGATATTAGTAATGAGTTAAATTATTTGTCAAAACTCTGTAAACCCAATACCATGTTGCCTTATTATTATAAAATTGTGCAAGATCAATAAAAGCCATGTGTTTATTAAGTTTTTTTTTCTTATTAACCCATAATTACATGTCAACGTCTGTTTGAAACATGTTTCAACTGGTTCAGGAAGGAAGGAATGCAGAAGAAACTCAGTTAACAGAAAAAATATCTTTAATTTAGTAAATCACGTACATTTATCCAAGAATGCTTTTTATTAAAGCCCAACCACTTTACATAAAGCTTATTATTTTTACGTTTTAATACTTTTTCTACAAGATATACATCTTTATATTTAGTTTTCTGCAGTTCTTGTGTATAAAATGCTCCCTGAATAGGTTGTCCGGACAAATCTTCCAACAAGTAAGTATATGGAACTGTCTTGCGCACACTTTTAATTTTAAATATTTCAGCACTCCAATGGGGCGTATATCCTCTTGTAAAAACAGTCCTTCTCTTTGAAACACGTACATAATCTCCTTCATTAAAACGCTGTTTATCACTTCTCTTACTTTTAGAAGAATAAACATTAGCTAATAAAGAAGCTTCATTGGTGGCATTTACTTTTGATGGTTTCATAACAATCGTACGGTGTATTTTATTGTTGTAGTCATTTATCAAATCAGTTAAATATTTTGTATAATTATAGTTTCCTCTTAGACTGAACAGTCGATACATCATTGATTTAAATGTTCTATTAAATCGTTCAACAATAGAACTTTTAATCTGACTATAGGTACTGTAATGATTTATATTGTACTTCTTCATTTGCTTCTTGAATTGGGCATTGTAGAATTCCTTACCATTATCTGTTTGAATATTTTTGGGAATTCGTCCACTCAAATTTAGAATGTTTTCCATTGCTCGAGTGACATCTTGAGCACTTTTAGATTTCACAGGTTCTACCCAGGCATACTTGGAGAAACAATCAATCACTGCTAGTATGTATTTATAACCATTATTCTGGCGAGCATAAGGAATCATTTCTATTAAATCTAACTGCCATAAATCGTCAATACCCTTAAGAATTATACGTCTTCTAGGATAATGCACTCTTGCTGATTTATGAAGTTCATTGACGACGACCTCCTTGAAGGGCATTTTGTATGAATTGTTTAAGGTAGCCTAACGTTACAACATCAGTATCATTTACAGGGTCTCTCACGTTTGATATTTTTCTCCCTAGAGCATTGTATATATTTGTAATGGAAACACCTTCTTCTGTCTTTGGAATGGTTAAAGCGGTACTTTCCAAAAATCCTCTTGTCACACAATCATGTTTCTCTTCAGGATCTTGCACATTAATAATACGCTTATTACCTACGTTAATATGATTTGTTCTCCAGTTAGCTATATTAGCTAAACTATCAGCATATAATTTATTCACTGCATCATTTCTTTCTTTGGCAAACTGACGTTAATTACACGTTTATTACTTACATTCACTACATCCTCCTCTTCATCTATTAACTGGTTAAGTTTTCCTATAAACTTGGAATAATCATGGTGACCAAACTTATCAACCGGCATGTTGAAGTGTTACTTAATAAATGACTCCAGCTTCTCGCAACTCTTCAATTATAGACTGAATTTCATTCTCATGACCCGTATGACCGGCAGTGGTTGACGCATATAAAAGCCGAAGTCGGTCTACCAATTCATTTGGGTCATCCCAATATTCATAAATACTTTGACCTTCCCACATGCCTGTGCCACTGGTTTGTTTTGGTCTTAAAGGGTATCTAGATTGTGCTGGAGGCTTGTTTGCTATAAGAGTCCGAGGGCTTTGTGATGTTGATGTTAATAGTGGTGGCGTATACTTTGTCTGAGGTAAACTTTTCTCTTTAGCGGAGGTGATGGGGAATGAAAATAGAGGGGCAATGATATTTTTGTACTTCCATCCTCGACTAGCACTAATACTTTTTTCATCACTAAACTGTTTTTTATGTGCATTACTAGTTTCCAAGATGTTTTTATAGTTTTCCAAATCTTTCTCAGAATAGTTGGTAGGTTGTTTTAAAAATAACAATTGAAATAAACCTGGCGTACCTTCATACCATTTATTATTTATATTAATATCATCACCATCAATAGTTACTACCGCATTTCCTATGACCATTCCACCTTTAGGTACTACCCGAATACCGTACCTGTCATCCATATCTTTAGTATCCGAACTCATTATTTTCAATAGATAGGGTTGAACTAAAGGACCTATCCCTTTTTCCTCTTCTAAATTTTCTTGTAATTTCTCCATACCAAGTTGCTGTATTTCCTCTAAGGGAGTAATCTCCTCTTCAACTTCAAATGTTTCCTCTTCTTGTTTAATAGGGAAAATTCTCTTTTTTGGATAAGTGTGTAGCGGGGTTGATGTATGAGGTGTTGCTTCCGTTGTGGTAGACGCTTCTTTTTTAACCACTAATGGTAGCGGTGTAAAGGGTTCTTCTTTGATTTTGGGTAATTCTTTTTGATAAATTAGCTCTTGAAGAGGGTTGGTAATAGGTTTCAAACTCCTTTCTAAATCCTCCTGAGATGATTGGAGACCTCTCTTCAGACTTTTAAATTTTTCGCGAAGCGACTTTGAAGCTTTAATAAGCTCTTTCGTAGCTTTAGTGTCCATGATGGAAATGATAGATTTCTATGTATGTGTCGGCACTATATATAGATAAATGTGTCCAAACCCTTCCGAAATCTGCCACTGTTTAAATCTCTTGTTTTATCTAAAGTTATAAATCCATGAGGCTCCTCCCAACAGATATTACACATCTGTTTAAATTTGTCAAATGAAATATTGGGTGAACTTACATGGTCACTGTATACGTGTCTTAAATTCAAATCATCCTGCTCGAAAAGCATGATAAAGTTGGCGTTATCGCGAATTAGGTGTTTAGGGATCCTAGCATAACTCTGACAAAGATAGAAGCAGTCTATCCATTTATGACGTCCCATACTGAAATATTTACGAATATTTTCCTGCTCATCCATTGAAATATCATCAAAATTATAATAGAGTCTGGTTCAGCGTCATCAGGGTTGATTACCTGTTGAGTGGCATTTATTGTAAAAAACCCTATTTCTGGTACTAGTTTAAAAATCTTCTCCAAATATATATATTTCTCTTGTTGGAGTGATCTACTACAAATATATAAGTTTGCAAATCTCAATCCATTTGGTTGTAAAAGCAAACAAACCATAAGGTTGGTTTTACCAGATCCTGAAGTCCCACAAATAAGTGCTCGTAAACTATCTGGCAGTAATGATCCATGTCGATTTACTTTCATATGTCCACAGTCCATTGAATTGGTCACTAGATTGCAAATAGGTAATTTTTCACTTTGCTTCTCTAAACGCATTTTTTTTAATTAGGGGAGGAGGATGCTATATAAATACGTTCAGCTCTAAATGATCTATCATAATGAGAAGGAAAACTGTTGGAAGAGGTCTTATAAATTCAGTGATCAACAAACTCCCATTCGAAGTGCATATACCTGGTTACAGATTTTGTGGTCCTGGAACTAAATTACAAGAAAGATTAAAACGTGGAGATAGAGGTATTAATCCCTTGGACGAAGCCTGTCGACTTCATGACATTGCATATTCACGGCATAACGATCTAGAGTCAAGGCATAAGGCTGACCTCATACTCGCTGACAAAGCTTGGCAAAGAACAAAAGCTAGTGACGCATCACTTGGTGAGAAAGCAGCAGCTTGGGCCGTGACGAACGCAATGAAAGCTAAAGTGAAATTAGGTGGGGGGAAGAAAAAGGTAAAAACTATAAGAGATGTTATAAGTGCAGCACGTGTAAATTCACCTTTATCAATCAGTAACGCGTCAAGGAAAGCTTTAAGAAAGGCGAAAAAGTATGTAGGAAAGTCGAAAGTAACAAAAATACCAAGAGTTCTACCAGTACCCAGATCTGGTGGTATTCTACCATTTCTGGTGCCTTTATTCGCTGGGCTTTCTGCGCTTGGAAGTTTAGCTGGTGGGGCGTCAGCTATAGCTAAGTCTGTTAAAGATACACAAGTTGCCAGGAACCGATTAGAAGAAATGAAAAGGTATAATAGAAAAATGGAGGCACAGCAAGTAGGTCAAGGACTTTATCTTAAACCTTACAAAAAAGGATATGGCCTGTTCTTTAAAAGAGATTGACTACTTCCTAATAGAGCACTAACAGATATAGAGTTGATGAAATTTGCTAAAGATATTCCACATTTTAGAGGTATATACATGCGTGATAGGTTGCCAAAGTTTCCTAAAACTGATGAATGTGTGCAATTGTAAATTTAGATTCTGTACACAACGCAGGAACTCATTGGGTTGCCTATATTAAAAAAAGAAATAGAGTCGATTACTTTGATCCGTTTGGCAATCTCAGACCACCATTGGAATTGTTATGTTACTTAAATGGTTGTGACATAATGTACAATAGAAAGAGATTTCAAGATTGGAATACACCTTACTGTGGACATTTGTGTTTACAATTTCTATATAATAATGCATTTTAAAGAATAAAGGATTCAGTCATGTCTTATACGTTCACGTTAACTGGAACATCCAGCGTTCTTATGCTGATATTTTTCCCCCAATTAATTTATCGGATGTCGGTGTTGGTGGCTATAGTGTTGGATTACTTAGCTTTCAATCTTACAACTCCATACCCAACGTTACTGAAAATGTAAACAACAAATTTTATTATGGCAATGAAGTGATCAGTTTACCTACAGGTACCTATGAAGTTGATGCCATAGCAAATTATATAAGATCGCATATATCATTTCCAAATTCGATAAAACTGAAGGGCAACTTAAATACATTACAAACAGAATTGATGTGCACCAAGCCTGTATATTTCAACAGAGAGCATTCCATTGGTCCATTATTAGGATTTACTAAACAACAGGTGTTAAAGGAAAAGGTTAAACATAAGTCCAATGATATCGTTAATATTCATAGCGTAAATACAATTGCTGTAAACTGCAATATAGCTTCAGGTTCATACAGAAATGGAAAACCTGGACATACCATATATGAATTTTCCCCTACAGTCCCACCAGGTTATAAATTAGTTCAGGAGCCTACTCCAGTCATTTACTTTCCAATAAACGTTGAGATAATTGACAATATTACGCTGGCTCTTACAGATCAAGATAACAATATAGTAGATTTTCGCAAGGAAGTAATTACTATTCGATTACATTTGAAGAAAAATGGGTATTGACTTTCGAAAGTATAAAAGCAACTACGTTAGAAGTAAACCATATAGTATTGAACGTACATCTCGTAGTGTGTTAACACCTTCAAACGTTAGATTTCTTCAACAGCAGGTAGGGGTTTTAGTTAAGCAGAAATGGAAGAGATTTTAAATGTTAATGCTGGCGTCACCTTCGAGGAAAGGATAACCGATTTTGAGTACCACACTCACCAACCTTATACGCAATCGCTGAACAATTCTGATGAAATTATCATTGCTGTGCAACAGCAGGACATCTACACCGTTCCTTCCAAGAGTTATCTCTACATTCAAGGGCAACTGGTTAAAGAAGAGGCTACAACTATAGATCCAAGTGAATTGAGATTAGTAAGAAATGGATTTTTGTTTATGTTTGATGAAATCAAATATCAATTGACTGGTGTATTCATTGATCATGTGCGGAATCCTGGAACTGCTTGTACATTAAAAGGTTATGCATCTCTTAGCCCAGACAAGGCGTTGGGGTTAGAAATGAGTGGTTGGATGATGCCTAATGAATATGTGAAATTAGCAGATGATAAAGGAAATTTTGATGCTTGCATTCCCTTAGATATCGTAATGGGTTTCTTTGAAGATTACAATCAAATAATTTTACAAGGAAGACATGAGTTAATTCTACATCGCAGCAGATCAGATAATGATAGTATTAGGGTTTTTGGGGAACATACCAATGTCAAGGCTTCCATTAAACTAAAATCTATACAATGGAAAATGCCCTATGTTAAAGTTTCCGACGAACAGAAGTTAAAGTTTTTAAATTTCGTCAACAAAGGAAAAACAGTTCACATGGCATTCCGATCATGGAACCTAATAGAATATCCTTCGCTACCTGCTACAAAAAAGCACACTTGGACAGTGAAAACTACAACAAATCTAGAAAAACCTCGATATGTCATAATTGCGTTTCAAACCAACAAAAAGAATAATATACAAACTGATATGTCAGAGTTTAATCATTGTAGTATATCAAATGTTAAATTGCACCTAAATTCAGAGGTTTATCCCTATGATGATCTTAACATTGACTTCTCAAATAATTATTTTACAATTCAATATCATATGAATCAAAATTTTCAACATAGTTATTATGGAAAGAAAAATGAACCTATTTTAAGCAAAGAACAATTCAGAGATGAGGCTCCTATTATCGTAATTGATTGTTCTCACCAGTCTGAGGCAATTAGATCATCTTCAGTAGATATTAGAATAGAGTTGGAAACGACAAATGAATTCACTGCTAATACCACAGCCTATGCTTTAATCTTGCATGATGCACTTGTAGAATATAATCCTCTGACAGGTTTGGTGAGAAGAATTTAAAGGAGTGGGGCGATCTTATAGTAAAGTGTTGTATTGGAGATTCATTTAGTTTATCATCATCATGTGCGCAGTGGTAGACATTCAAGGCTATCAAGACAGTGGTGGCACATTTATTGTTAAGGAGCTAGCAATCGTGGATTTTGTTGGGCAAGAGAAACACTGGATATTCAAGCCGCCAACATATGGTAACCCACACTCATCACCCAATAGATGGATTTACAAAAACCTCCATAATATCAGATGGGAGGACGGTGATGTGGACTTTTCTGAATTAGATGATATATTAAAAGAGGCTACAGCAAAGTATACCTTCCTATATGCCAAAGGAGATGAAAAATGTAAATTTATTGGTGATATAATTGGAAAAACTGTGTTCTACAATATTTTGGCTGCCCTAAAATAAAAATCTTATCAACGTTTCAACGTATTGACAAGTGCAGCTATCATAGTGGCTCTAAATATAATTGCGCTCTACAGTTCGGAAAAATGTTAGCCAATTGGATGCTTCAAAATTATTCAAAGGTGGACTTTGCAAATGCTAATGTACGGGAGAATACTTTTGATGGATTCATCAGGATAAGAAGTAATTGCGTTCAGTGCGTATATTGTGGACTGATAATGTTAGAAGAAGTAATCAAAGAACATAAATTGCATAATCAGAATTGTATTTGGTTAAAAAAAAATGGAATAAAATAATTTTTTAAATAATTGTTTATTTTTTTACCCATTTTATTTACCTATATTTTTCAAGGAAAAATGATAAAAACAAAAATTACAAAAGAAGTATTTATTAATACAATACGCAGTCATATTATGAGATCACATTGTGATTATTTTTACAAACAATAGTGAAGAA